>JANHGD010008435.1:1986-12164 GCA_027560375.1 Imantodes cenchoa | reverse complement strand
GCGGGGCCGGGGCTGCGGGGCGGAGCGCGTCTGCGGGCCGTGGCGGGCGAGGGAGCCGGCAGCGCAGACCTCCTGGCCGCGGACCCGGCTCTGCTCGGCTCCTCCCGGCCGAGGATGCTCGCCTTGACAGCTGGCGCCGAGGACGAGCCGCTCCGGCGGAATGCGGGCGAGTCCCGGGAGGCGCGGGCGGAGCGAGCCGGCATCCCCCGCGGCCTTCGAGCGCAGCCGCCTCTTTAGCCCGCCTTCCCCTCGGCAGCAGGTCTGGTCCGGTCCGGGCGAGCGACGCTCGGTCGGTCGGAGGGAAGCCGCCAGCCAGGCCGTGGAGCGTCGCCGGACTGAGCGAGATGGTGGCGAATGGACGAATGCTGGAGGTTCTACGCCACTTTTCCAAGTCCGAAACACTTTTGTGCAGGCAGAAAACATGGCATTGTTCGCGTTAAGAGTGACTGTCCGTAAGAGGGAGGAATGAGGGAACCCTCCGTTATTGCCTCAGTTGGTGCCTTTGGACTCCAAAGTAGCCAGATGGGCAGAGACCCCCCCCTCCCCAAAAGTAACCGAAGCCAGCACCAACCAAGTTTAGCATGTTGTGCAAAGTCCGCAATGCTGGGAGGGTTATTTTGTGTGTGTGTGTGCGCGTGCGTGCAAAGAAAGACATACTTATAGCAAATTGCTTGTAGTTTTAGAACTTTGCAATGCCTGCTTTAAAGAGTTTGTAATAAATAAATAAATAAAGTGATGCAATCATGCATCATTCTGGACATGCAGATGGAGCCATCATGTCTGGCAAAACAAAGGTAAATAACCAGGGTCCTTGTGGAGCCCAGCGTCTACAGATTGCACTTTCCTGGTCTGGGCAGGGACCATGGAGAAAGGCTCCTCCCGGACCAGGCAGAGGTGCCATGGAGCCCCAAAGAACTGGGCAAGGAGGAGCCTGCCATCCTCAGTGATAAATATCCTGGTGCAAGTTGTTTGAAGAGTACTTAATGATCAGTGCACAGGCAGAGCGGGTCCCTCCTGCAGGAGTAGCACACTAGGTGCAAGTACTATGAAGTTCAGCTTCTCCACCTAGTGCAGGGGTCTCCAACCTTGGCAACTTTAAGACTTGTGGACTTCAATTCCCAGAATTCCTCAGCCAGCAAAGGTTGGAGACCCCTGACCTAGGGCATATTAGCAATAGCAAAAGCAGACTTGTATACCACTCCATAGCACACACTGAGTGGTTTGCAAATGTCAGCCTATGGCCCCCAATAATCTGGGTCCTCATTTTACCGACCTTGGAAGGATGGAAGGTTGGGTCAACCTCAAGCCCATCAAGATCAAACTCCTGGCTATGGGCAGAGTCAGCCTGCAATGTTGCAGTCAAACCACTGTGCTATCATGGTTCATGGAGTCAGCAAGCTTTCTATTTCATAGTCCTTGGTCCAATATGGCTCTAATGACTGAGGCCCCAGCAGCTCTGGCTAATATGGTGTTGGTGAGGGATGTTGTAGTTTTACCATTATTCTTTACTAGTTGTACCCGGCCACGCATTGCTATGGCCTTTGCATCCAGATTCAGCAACTGATTAGCACAAGAAAATTAGCACCCAAGTTTTCACCCTCTTTTTGGGTGTAAAAGGTGCATCTTATACTCCGAAAAATCTGGTGTGTTTTATTTGCAGACCTAAATGCCTCTCTGACTTATAACAATGGCGGAAAGTGGCAGTCAGAAATGCAAAGGGCCTGTTTTAACGGCCTGTTTTCAGCACCTGCCTGTTTTTACCTGTCACAGGTGTGACATCTATATAATAGTAGGTATATAAAAACACATGCGTATTTGAATGCAATGTTGTGTCAAAATTTCAAAGCAATCGCTGAAGAACTTTCGGAGATTTAAGATTTTGAGCAAACGAACATTTACATTTATATTTATATAGATATGTGTTACATTTTCCAAACTCTGTTACTTTTGCCACCATAGCATCCCAGATAGATCACCATTATTCCTATTTTATGCATATGGAACATAGGTAAAAACGTAACAATCAACTTGAAAGCCAGACACTGAATTCATGGCAGAACGTGAACCAAGTTCCCACATCAGATCTGAACTCTATCAAATAAACAAGAACAGGAGAAATATGATTTTCAAGAAGCATTAAATTCGTGGTAACTGAAATGTAATAACTTATTTGAATTTAAAATAAAACATGCATATCAAAGGCACAAATCCTTATCCAATTAGATGGATATTTACCTTGGGCCAGGAAAACTGCTTTAATTATTATGATGTACTTGTAATTGCAATAATCTTAAAATGGACTCTCTTTTCCAAGGTGAATCCATCTACTTCTTAAAACAAGCTATTGAGCCTCAGTGAAGAAACACACTGTTAAAATATATTGTACTCTTGAGCTAAAATGTCACTATGACTGTACTTATGAATAAAATCCAATTTATTCCTTGAAACATTTAATCTTGTGAACATTAGGACTTGGTATGAGCTTGTTTTAGTTCTCTCATCTTTCTATTGGCAGTCTTAGGGCTGTTTCTGAATTCTATTTTTGTATTTTTATGGTTTTATTATGGGCTGCACATTTTTTGGTGAACAGCCGTTACTAGGCATTCATTACTTTAAATAAAGAAAGAAAATGTGGTAAATCAGGTCCAACAAAATTCTAATGATCTAAGCAAAGCTTCCATTGACAGGGTAGGGGTTTGTTTGTTAGGTTTTTTTTACTTTTATTGCCCTGAAGAAACTGCACTGAATGCAAAATAGAAAGCTGAAAATTACCAAGCTATCTTTGGTTTTTTGAAAGCAATGCTGCTAATCCTATCTTTTAAATTTATTTGGGAAATACCAGATATATTTATTTAAAAATTAATGTCAAAGGTAATTCAACACTGCAGCTTTTCATAGTACTTGGATTAAACATGTCGTTACCTTGTCTTTTTAGATTAAAAAAAAATACTCGATTATAAGAACAGTCAGTCTCCCAGTGGGGTCCCTTTTCTGCAATAAAAATCATAGTTGCATAGAGCATAATAAAAATTACGAATGAACCTGTTTTTAAACTTATCACCCATAATATGGCTTATCAATGCAAGGTAAATTAGTCTCTCCATCATCTGTAGTAAAGGAAAGTGAGATTCTCTGTGGGAACCATTTACTTTCTTGTATATTTCAATGTGTACATTTCCAGAGGTCTTACACACCTAATCTAATAGCCATTAGAAGGGCAATAAAATGGCATAAAGCCAGGAAAATGCACTAAAGTAATCATATCCCAAGTTGTTTATTTAGCTGTGCTTTTTAATGGCAATCCTTGGAACCAGGCAATGCTTGTAGCTAAAGAATATATAACTAATTTTACCATACCCATCTCAGCCCTCAAAAAAAAATGCTGTAGTGATGCAGTTAGGTTATTAGCCTAAGAAGACCCAGATTCAAGTCCCCACCAATCTTACCGAATGACATTTATCCATAAATATATTTCAAGATCCTCTTTTAACACAAATAATTCTGACACACATACGAACAAACAATTTTCAGTGGCCAGGCTTAAATGTCACTGAAAGTCTGAAAGGTGGTGCTAAAATGCTAAAAATAACCAATCTGCTGTCTTATAACAATTGAAACAAACTAGATGTAAGTGAAATACATCTTATTTAACAACCATCTTAAGGCCTGGTTATTACTAAAATGCTGTCTTTGACAGAACCTACATTTCTTGTCTATTGCTTTGTAGTAATTATTATGAAGTATCAATATAATAAACTTAATTAGCATTGAGAATTAGGGACAAATCAAGTAATACTAGACTTCAATTCTTACAGCAAAGTTTTCCTACTCATTTATTTAATTTTATTTAATATAAATAACAAATATGGCCACTCATCGCAAAGAAGTGACTTTGGAAAAGCATGCAGAAATTAAAAGCTGAATGGTTAAAAACAATAGCCCATAACCCTGAGGAAAATGATACATCCCAATGGTTAACAACAGAGCGTACCTAAATCTATGGATCAGATACCTGGGGAAAAAAAGGCAGGTTTTCCAAAGGCTAACAGGGTCAGGATCATTCCCCTTATAACCATATCCTTCAAAGTCTGCTCCACAGAGTCCCTAATTCTAGAGAGATTTCGAGGGTATATTGGAGTAGAGAAGGACTGTTGATGGAAATCACCCCCTTGCTGGAGAAATTACTTAGGCTCTTCAGAAAGACCACAGAATTTACACCACAAAATTGGATCACACACCTCTTTGATACTGTAGGATAATGCATTAATAATACCCATTATTCCTTTTCTTCGTGCTGTAGGATTAGTTATATATACAGCCCTATGTACATAGACATAGAGAAAAAAAATAGGCCACCCTATTAATGGAATAAGAGCCGGTTTGCTCTAGTGCAGTGTGGCGAACCTTTTTGGCACCGAGTGCCAAAAAGGGAGCACATGTACGCACGCACCTCATCGGGGACACGACCCAGAAGAGGAGCGTTATGTGGCAGAAACAAGAACTTCCGGTTTCTGGCACGCGCATGCACACCTGGCAGCTCCTCTTCTGGTTTCTGGCACGCATGCATGTGTGATGATCAGCTGGCCAGTGCGCATGCACACATGGAAACCAGAAGACCAGCTCTTCCAGTTTCTGGCACTGCTGCAAGCGCAAAGGCCAGCTGATCGTCGCATGCGCATGCACACCAGAAACCTGGAACAGCAATAGGCAAGGCTGCGCGTGCTGGGTGAAATGGCTCTGCATGCCACTTTGGGCACGCGTGCCATAGGGCCACCATCACAGGTCTAGTGGTTGGACACCAGGCTAGAAATCAGGAGACTGTAAGTTCTAGTCCCATTTTAGCTATGAAAGCCAGCTGGATAACTTTGGGTCACATACATCTCTCTTTGGGCTCAGCCCAATCCAACTCACAGAATTGTTATTGTGTAAGAGGGACATATGTTAGATATGTACATTGCCTTGAATTATTTATAAAACCTGATAATTGTAGGATATAAATAAACAAAAGAAATGTTTTAAAGTTGGGAATCTACCAACAGATTAACTCAGAATATAAATTTTAAACAGTAATTCGGATCCAATAAGACACTTTAATGTAAAAGGATAAAAACATGTATTAGCACCATTTTAATCATAGGAGGAAGTTGCTTCTTTTAAGAACACTTTTATATTTGCATCCTTTAAAAAATATTTTTATCATTAAAAAAAAAATCAAACTATTTACTGACTGACAATTTAGTCTGACTAATGAATTTGACTCTTTATTTCACTTATTCATAACTGAATTAAATGTTATAATTCAGGTTTTGGGGGAGGCTAGTGCTATATTATTAACTAGCAAAGAAATTAATACATTACTTGCCTCAGAATGAAACTCTGCTATTATCTAACCTCATGTTATGCAGACTGCTTAGAAGATAAATACATCTGGCTTAGACATTACTAACCAAAGCATATTCTTTTAATTACAATTTGGCTTTAATGTATCAATTCATTAAGTTTTTTTTAATTGCATTCTATTTACATTTTTGAATAGACGTCCTTTGAAGATGTCGAAGGAAATATGATACAATTTACCCTTTAATTAAATTAAAACAACAACAACAATAATAAACTTAGCATTGGATATTAGATCTCTGTGAAGAAATACAGTTAAGCGTAGTCAACACAACCCAGCTCAAAAAGTTCTTTCCAAAAGCTGGTTATTTGCAGATTATTACCAAGCCAAAGCGCCTTTTCTTCTGCTCCTTGAAGCCTCAACCTAGATAATATTTTTGCTGTCTATCTCTGTGGAAGCATCTTGCAGCCATTTATAAAATGACTCAAAATCACAGAATGGATGTGACATAAGAAGAAAAAAATAACCTAATAAAAGCAGTTTTTAAAAACTTATAATAATAACCTTCATAATCATCATTATAATAAATGCTTTAATACTGAAAATAATCATTGAAAGAGTTTACTATCTGACTTTATTGAAGAAATTACATTAAGCTTGCATGGAAAAAAAATCCGATCCATATGTTTATAGCCACTGTAAGCTATATAGCTATTTTTATGGCAGAAAAGCAATACATTCTAAGCAAACACTGATAAAGTCTCTATTCTGAGAAATCCCCACCTCTCTTGGAACTGGAAAGTCCCACAACCTGATAAGAGACAATAGTGAGCCTTCAAAACAAAGAGACGAGAAAAGGGAGTATTAGAAGAAAAAGCAGCATTCATGGGTTGAAATGGTCACGTAAATGCATGCCTCGGTTAACAAATGTCAAAATAGTTCCCAGCAATTAAAATTAATGTTTTAACTAAACTGTACAACCTTCCAGTATCAATAGAAGTTTCGTTATGGTAATTTTTCGATATTAACTCATACCATAGTAGAAGATTATCCTTATATTCAGAAAGTTTAAGAAATAATAACAGATAAGTAATAATCATTCTGAAGATCTCAAGGAAATTATGAGGCTGATGGGTAGGCCTTATGAATTGGATCAGGACATAAACCACATATATACTGTAACAGATAGACTTACTGAGAGGCATTAGCCTCAGGCACACATTCACCCAAGTGATTCTGTTAAAGACCAATGTTTTTCTGCAGGAATTCACTAGGGGATATGTGTAATGTTAAATCCTTTCTCTTCCCTAGGCCTCAGCAGTTCTGTGATCAGGCCAGCTGGGTGGGAGATGAGTTTTATCCACATGACCCCAGTAATCCTGATAACGATTACAATTCCCCACTGATAATAATTGCAGGAATCAGCAATTTGATCTCCATTACCCAACAGAGAACGGTTCAGGAAAGCAGGCAGAAAAACATAGATTCAGAACTTTATTTAGGGTAAAATTATCAAGAACGTAGAGGAAAAAGTACCTTACAGAGGTAGATCCAACTTAGCTTCTGAAGAGAAAGACCAGTCTTTGTTAGCAAGCATGTGGATAGCAATAGACTAATAAATAATGTATTCTTAAGACTTTCAAAAATCCTTTGGAAATCCCTCAGCCAAAACAACAAATACTCTAGCACAATGATGGCGAACCTATGGCACGTGTGCCACAAGTGGCATGCGGAGCCATATCTGCTGGCACGCGAGCTGTTGCCCTAGCTCAGCTCCAGGGCGCATGTGCGTGCTGGCCAGGTGATTTTCGGCTCACACAGAGGCTCTGGAAGGGCGTTTTTAGCTTCCAGAGGGCCTTCAGGGGAGGGGGAGGGTGTTTCCATGGAAGCCTCTGTAGCCTGGGAAGGGCAAAAAAGGGGCCTACTGGGCCCACCAGAAGTTGGGAAATGGGCGGTTTCCGGCCTCCAGAGGGCCTTCAGGGGAGGGGGAGGGTGTTTCCATGGAAGCCTCTGGAGCCTGGGAAGGGCAAAAAAGGGGCCTACTGGGCCCACCAGAAGTTGGGAAATGGGCTGTTTCCGGCCTCCAGAGGGCCTCCGGGGGGTCGGGGGAGGCCATTTTCACCCTCCCCAGGCATTGAATTATGGGTGTGGGCACTCGCGCGTGCACAATAGCGTACGCACACACGCTTTCGGCACCCGAGGAAGAAAAGGTTCGCCATCAGTGCTCTAGCATTTCACAACTTCTATGAGGTGACAAAATAATATACAGTGGAAACTAATTTGACTTCCCTTAGAAGAGAAACTGTCATCAAAATGGTTTCTTCCTGCATCTCCACCAGATGTACCTCTCCCAGCATTGCACACCAAGATTACCACTGTAACTGGAAGGAAATCAGATATCAGAGATACATTTTTCTCTCAATTTCCCTTTTTCTCTTCTTCTTCTTCTTTAGGAATAACCCATTTAGATCCTTCTACTCACTATTATGAACCTCGAAGAACAAAAGTCTATAAAGAAGCCTTTGCAGCATTATCTATATGAGTAGAGATAATGTGGTTTAATAAATCCACAACTGTAAACAGCTAAGGGTTAGGTTTAGGTTTATAAATGTATCTTCAATTCATTTTTCATAATCTTCATGGTCTGTACAACTGCTCAAACGAATCATACCTGGATCAGAATACATGCTTTCTGATTCCTGAACAACTTCGGTTTTATACTGTTAGCCACCCAAAGTTATTTAAGATGGGTACCCCATCAATTTTCTAAATGAACAACATAAATATAATAAACCAAACAATTAATAAAGATGAATATTGCTATATACATGTATACATGTATTTATATGCTGGTGCTCTTTTGTAACCTGCTGTTTTATAAACATATGTTTTTGAAGATTTAAAATATAATGGATGGATTATAAATACTATCATGCCCGTCAACTTGTCCCCTCAACTTTGCCCCTTGACAGGAGAAAGCTGAAGCAATGTCTGTGTCTCTTCAAAGCCAGATAGTCCACCAGACTCCAGATCATTTCTGAATTTTTCCAAAGTAATTCAGAGGCACCTAATTTGATTTGATACTTTTAATTGGTTTGAAAGTTTATTTGAAGAAATGACTTGGTCAAATCCTTTGAATCAAATCACTCATTTGTGGCTTTGCATATTCCTAATAGCAAATGTGAAAATGATGAGAAAACAGAATCTGTTAACACTGCTACTAAAATTTATAGCAATATGCCCTACATAAGTGCAGATTCATGTACTGCATCAGTTTTGAGGTCTATGAAATAGGAGGAAAGTGAAAAAAATGGAGACTTCACAGTCTACAACTTTGCTATACTATGCTCAGTGAAAGCTGGGAATAATAGAGTTTATTCATTCATATAAACCTTTTATATTCATGGAGCAGATGATCTATGCAGGAAAAGCTATTTCCAGGTACAAATTCCCTATCGCTGGAGTAAGCGACACAGTGATATGATGTAGAAATTATACAGAATAATAAAAATGCTGACAAATAGCATATTTATCAATATTTTAGCTACCCTTCTCCCAACTGTTTGCCCCATTTTATCAGACAATGAAATAGCTGCAACAGTTATATAGGGGAGAACAGATTTCATTCATTTATATTTATAATATATATGTTTATAATCTATAAGCATATTAACAAAAACTGTGACTCAGGATTCATAAACACCTACATATACAATCCTTCTCATTTCTCTGCAAACCTGGCTATTTTATGTACTTCAACAACCAAGCTACTCTACCTTGTCATTTCAATTTTCACATATTTTCTGTTCGTACATGATTCAATGAAATCTCATCTCTGCAGCCCACTGCCAAAAGCTATGCCTAGAACAAAGCTCTTTCTAAAATTCAATCTCAAACAAAATTAAAAGCGGATGGGGAGGTGAGAAAAGAGAAAGAAAAAGGGGGAGAAAAAAAATCACATATGAGAATGCCAACCACAACCAATCTTATAAGTCCCATTCTCGCAAGTTCTGCAAATTCTTTTTGATTCATCAACAAACCTGAGCTTCAGGGAGTATGCAGCTGTTTTTGCTATTGCAGAGGGAATGGCAACAAAAGGATTAAATAAAATGAGATCTCCTACAAATGCAGTAGATTGTTAATACCAATTGCTAGCTCAGCACCCAGGTAATACAATGTGGAAAGAACTGAAATACACAAGCTATGAGCTGGATCTAGACAGGAGACTGAATGCTAAATGAGACTGAAACAACCTTAAACTAACTGGACCTAGGCTGCATCCTAATCTTTTTAATTTCATGATCAATGTGACTTATGTTTGACAGGGGGCTTCAGAGTTCTCGATTATGTTGAAACTAATTAGCACAATCTGCAGATGGACTAACACCATGCCAACAATTTCTTGGCCTCCAGGAGGCTCGGTTATAGCATAATTCAACCTTTATTGCAATAACACACTCACTCACTCTGTTCAGCTCTTTTGGCACGATCTTGGCCATCAGGACAATTGTTACAGCAAATATGACTGGCAAATATTTACAAGCAACCAACGAAAAATATTTCCTTCTGCCAGGAAGAATTTCTAAATTCCACCGTAGAAAATTCTAAAAGTTATACACTCGAAACTCGAAAAATTAGAAAATTGTGCAAAAGTTCATTTATTTCAGTAATGCAACTTAAAAGGGGAAATTAATATATGAGAGAGACTCATTACATGCAAGATAGTTCACGCCGTGATTTATCATAATTGTGATGATTATGGCGTACAGCTCATAAAAACCCCAAATCCACAATCTCAGAAAATTAGAATATTACATGCAATCAATAAAACAAGGATTGT
>JANHGD010008432.1:18765-34176 GCA_027560375.1 Imantodes cenchoa | reverse complement strand
GATAGATAGATAGATAGATAGATAGATAGACAGACAGACAGACAGACAGACAGACAGACAGACAGACAGACAGAGTAGATAGAGCGAGTGAGCGAGCGAGCTTAGAATAATTTTTATTTCACACATTTATGTGGCCAACAAACTCAAGCACTGCTTCTCTAAATGGCTTACAATAACAAAAAATAAGCACAAGCCATTCCACAATTCAAACAAAATGAAAGTAGAGATAACCAAGAAAAGTCTGAAGGCATGAGCTCCCTGTGATATCAGCACTCAGCTTCAGAAGTGCTTCAGAATTTCAATACTCAGAATTGATGGTGTTACAGAGTTAAAACCAGAGAAACTAGAGGACGACATTTTGACCTTCTGGAACTCAATACAAGAAAAGGATGGAAGATGCACGTGGTTTGGCTTGTTCAGAGGGATGAAGTTATAGCCAGGATGGGAAAAAGGAAATTGTTCCTGAAGATCAGTTCAATCAAAGATCATACAAAGAAGCTGTCTAAAAGAAATAACAAATAAAAGTAGCACAAGAAGTGAGGAAATAGAATATAAAATTTCTGAATGTTAAGTAAATTGAGTTTAATCAAAGCTATATTTCTATTGAGCAGAGTCACAGATGGGATCAAGACAAAATGGTCTGACAGTGAAGATCTCCAAGAAAAGGAAGATTCAGGGCCAAGAGGATAACAACAGAAATATATCGTGCAACCTGGAAATGATAGATGTAAGATTATTCCATTTGTTTATTTTATATTGGTAAATAATATAAAATCTGTGTTAAATTTTTTGATAAGATGTTATGGTATATGTATTGACGCCTATGTAAAATATAGTTTTAAAAAATTTAAAAATGCCAAAAAAAAAGAAATATATGGTGGGATAATAGAATTAGATCCATATCAGGATGAAGATAGAATAGGATTTCTGATTGGAATAATTTTAGTCTGTGTTCCTTTAGTTTGTAATGGGGAAAAAGAAATATTCTTGTGAGATTTCCTACCACTGTGAACAGCAGGTAGCAGAAGAAAAACCTGGTTTTGACTGAGGAGACAGAAGCTTCAAGTTTTCCTCTTATATACCATAATTTTCAGTTCCCATCCATCTCCCAGCTATTTATTTTATTAACATAAGCAAATATCACATCTAATTCAGCTTTCAAGAGCTGTCCTAGATTTGATTCTTGGACTAAAAAAACCAGTTTGAATCCCTTCGATGTTTCTGAAAGACTTTTTATTGATTTTATGGAACACGAGGCACAGAATATCATTGCAAACAGCATTTCTAGACTAAGTAATAAACTTTGAAGAAGATACGTATTTCCTAAACTCATAGGCAATTTACAAATTCAGATTTGCCTTTTCTTTCCTTTTTCAGGACAGTTGGAGATGCTGCAGTTATAGCCAATGAAACATACCATATTTTTCGGAATATAAAACGCACCGGAGTATAAGACGCACCTTAGTTTTTGGGGAGGAAAATAGGGGGGAAAATCTGCCTACCAGATATTCATCTGGCTAGCGCCCTTAGTTTGGTTAGCTTCAGCACATTATTTGATCCCCTGGTTAGGGCTTTAAAAAACCTTATTCTGAGAGAATAACAATGAAACAGCTTGCAAGCTGTAAGAGCTGGGAAGATCGTTAGCACCTCGTTAGGGCTGGGGGAAAAAAGCTTCGAGAAAGCTACATTCAGAATATAAGACGCACCCAAATTTTCAGCCTCTTTTAGGGAGGAAAAAGGTGCATCTTATACTCCGAAAAATATAAATATTCCTGCAATTATATATTATTTCAATCCCAAAAGCATTGTGATTAGAGAGCTGTGATGAAACAGTTGTAGTTATCATTAAAAACTGAAACTATCAACCCCAAAATAACAGCACTCATATTCCTTCATTCCAGAATATACTTAACATAAAGTACAGTACAATCTTTTTCAAATGAAGCCAATTTTCCAGACACTTTGAATTCCAAATCATTAACAAAATGAATGTTGGTTCCTACCTGATACGTTCCTTTTTGGTTCTTGGCAGTAGTCGTCATGTGTGGGTATTATCTTCCATCTGCCTTGAGACTGAGCTTGTAACAATTTGGCTGGCCACTCGCCTTTCCTTGCATGGCTTTGGCAGTTTTTTGCAATGAAGAGGACCAAGGTGAGTACCTGAAAAAAGAAAAAGCACAACCCCGGAACTGGGCCTGGACCCTGACGCAGAAGGAGAGTGACTACTCCTACCAAAACCTGAAAAGGAACATATCAGGTAGGAACCAATGTTCATTTTCTGGTACTGTTGGCAGGAGTAGTCATGTGTGAGACATACCCAAGTTAGATTCCCAGAGGGTGGAGAACAGCTGGGCCCATGATGGAAAGGGTGGCAACTACTCTCTGGAGAACCCTCCATCCAAAGGATGCCTCAGCCAAGGCATAGCTATCGATCTTGTAGTGGCAAATGAAGGGAATAGGAGTGGACCAGGTGGCAGCTCTACAAATGTCCAGTATTGAAGCCTGAGTGAACCAAGCAGCCGAAGTGGCAGCACTCATGGTAGAGTGTGCCATGATCCGGCCCAGAATCGGGATAGCCTTATGATTATAAGTGGTGGCAATGCAAGCCTTAAGCCATCGCCCTACTGTAGAAGGGGACACCTTCTGACCCATGGTTGATGGCTGGAAGGAAACAAAAAGCGCTTCAGTCTGCCTGAATTCTTTGGTTCGTTTTGTGTGTCTGCAGAGGGCCTGCCTAATGTCCAACTTATGCCAACATCTCTCCCGGGGATGGGATGCCCTGGAACAGAAGTCAGGCAAGATAATCTCCTGGGCCCGATGGAACCAGGAGTTTACCTTGGGCAAAAAGGATGGGTCCAAGCACAGTATGACCCTGTCCAGATGAAAGATACAGAGATCCTCCCAGACAGACAGGTCAGCAATTCCAAAATTCATCTGGCGGGGCTGGGAACCTGGAGAAAAATCTGGGAACTTGTGCATTGGCTGGCTGGACAAAGAAGTCCACCACTGGAGTGCCGAACCTGTTGCATATGGCCTGAAATACCTCCGGGTGCAGGTGCCATTCGGACTGGTTGAGCGTTGTTCTGCTCAACCAGTAATTGCCACCAGGAAGACAACCTTGAAGGTCAAAAGGTGAAGGCTGATTGACCACAGGGGCTCAAAGGGGGAGTCCATGGATACCTGTAAGACAAGAGACAAGTCCCATGATGGATATCGGTGCATGACGGGAGGGCGAAGATTAGCCGCCCGTCATAAGAAATTCCTCACTCTTGGATGATGACTGAGAGGAACGCCTCCCTCCCCAGACAGTAGACAGGGCTGCAACCTGCCTATGGAGGGTGTTGGGTGAGAGCATCCTCTTTAAGCCTTTCTACAAAAGTCCCAAAATCAATTGGAAGGTAGCCTGTGTGGGATCAATCCCCTCCCCCACACACCACCAGGAGAAGGCAGTCCATTTGGAATCATAAATCTGTGTCATCGATGCCCGCCTGGAGGCTTGGATCGCGTGGACTACCTCTGAGAGCAGATAGTCCCGCTTTAGGATCTCCCACTCAATCGCGAGGCGGCCAACTGCAACCATTGTGGGTCTGGGTGCTGTCGAGAGGTCCACCAGGTCCGCAAACCAGGAGCATAAAGGCCAATGCGGGGTGATGAGGATAACTGCTGCCTGCTCCTCCAGGACCTTCTGGATCACCCTGTGGATGAGACGGAGGGGAGGAAAGGTGTAGAGGAGCCCCTGTGGCCAGGGGCTGAGTAGAGCATTGAATCTTTCCGCTCCCAGAGCTGGGAACCTGCAGAAAAATCTGGGAACTTGTGCATTGTCTGGCTGGACAAAGAAGTCCACCACTGGAGTGCCAAACCTGTTGCACATGGCCTGAAATACCTCCGGGTGCAGGTGCCATTCGGAGTGGTTGAGGGTTGTTCTGCTCAACCAGTCCGCTTGCAGGTTGGCCGTCCCAGAGATGTGTTCCGCTCTCAGGGAGAGGACATTGGACTCTGCTCACCTGCCCAGAGTCTCCATCTCTGACATGAGTAGGTGAGATCGAGTGCCGCCCTCCCGATTTACGTGCGCCTTTGTGGCAACATTGTCTTTCAGAACGAATACATGTTTGTCTATAATCAGTGGTAGAAATTGTCAAAGTGCTAGCCAAATTGCCCTCAAATTCTAGGAAGTTGATGGGCAGCTGAGATTCCTGCTGGGTCTACCGGCCCTGTGCTACCTGACCATGGAGGTGGGCGCCCCAGCCAAACAGGTGGCATCAGAGGTGATCGACCGTGGTGCGAGGGGGGCCCTTGAACTCACAGCTGATCCTGATGGCATCTGACAACCACCAAGGCAGAGACCGCCTCACCTCTGGAGGAACCCTCACCAGACATTTGGAATTGCTCCTGCTGGCCCATTGGTGGGGGTGCAGGAACCATTGCAGAGCATGCAGGCGTGCCCAGGGCACAATGGCAATGCATGAGAGCATCTTGTCCAGCAGGCACAATAGCGAGGCCAGGGGCACCTTTGACAGCATCCAAACCTGACCCGCCAGGTCTCTGAGGCTGAGTTGGTGGTCTGGTGAGAGATAAATGTGGCAGTCCCGAGAATCTATCATGGCCCCCAGAGGGAGGAGGCACATCATGGGAGTTAAGTGACTTTTCTCCCTGTTGATAAAAAATCCATGGAGTACCAGCGCTGATGACATTCAGCAGGTCAACCGCCCCCTGAAGGGGAGATGACAACTGGATGATAGCACTGCATTCTGACGGGCAATGCTCTGATGGACGCTGCGAGCGCTGCGAACATTTTTGTGAATATCCTTGGTGCCGAAGAGAGCCCGAAGGGTATAGCACAGTACTGAAAGTGCCGTCCGGAGAACAGGAACCGCAGATAGCGTCTGTAGTCTGGCAGAATGGGAATGTGGAGGTAGGCCTCCTTGAGGTCTACTGATGTTAGAAAGTCCCGGTCTCTGTTGCAGCACAGGATGGTTTTGAGCGACTACATCTTGAACCTCCTGTATTTCACGTAATAGTTTAGGTGCATCAGGATAAGGATTTCCCTCAAACCACCACCACCCCAAGCTCTTTGGAACCAGGAAGAGGATAAAATAGAATCCTGTTCCCTCTTGGCCCAGTGGTACCCGCTCTATAGCATGGATGTCCAGTAAGTGCTGGATCTCCTGTATCATAAGCAGATGCCTCTGCGGATTCTTGGGCACCGGGCATTGAAGGAACCGGCTAGTAGAGTGAATAGAAATTCCAACCTGAGGCCTAGTCTGATTGTCTACAGGACCCAGGTGTCAGAGGTGGTGTTTGCCCATTGGCTGGCGAAGTGCTGAAGATGACCGCCAATGAGAATAGAAGCATGACCGTCATTTGCCCCTGCAGGCAGCCCTGTTAGAGGGGCCTTGAGAGGAGCCTTTGGCCTGGGTGTTATGGCGGCCTTTGTCCCGAAAAGAGGACCCTCCCGCTGGGGATCAGAAGGCTGGGGAAAAGGCCTTCGGTATTGAGAAGGATAGGTACGTGTGTCCTGAGAGCGAAAGGACTGCCTGGAAAAATAGGGGGCAGATCTGCAATTCGCTCTGCAGAATTGGGATGACAACACCTTACGTTTGTCCTTCATCACCATAAGAAACAGCTCTAGCACCTCTCTAAAGAGGCTCAACCCCTTGAAGGGAGCTGATGCCAGTCTCCACTTAGAGCGCAGATCAACTCATGGCTTGAGCTATAATAAGCGGTGAGAGGTAATATTGGCCGTCAGAGCTCTGGAGGCAAATTTTGCCACATTTAGCGTGGCATCTGCCGAGTATTCAGTGGCTGCAATGATCTTATTAATGTCAAACCGGAGCCTACAGTCCTCTGCTGGAAGGCTGGCCTGCAATTGGTGCAGCCAGATCAGAGTAGAATGATTGAAGAACGAAGCAGCCATGGCCACTTTAATGGCCCAGGCAGCTGACAAGTGGATCTTGTAGTAGGCTAGCTCCGATTTTTTCTCTTCCGCCTTTAAAGCCTCAGAGGAATAAGCTGGGAGGTAAGCCAGTGAAGAAAGAGACACTAACGGATTGTCAACCTGGGAGAGCTGAAGGAGGTCCGCCATCTCGCACCCCACACAGTACAATTTTTTATCAGTACCAGTGGGAGCAACCAGGGAACCAGGACTGACCCCTGCCTCTGGATAACCTCTAAAAACAATGGAGGAGATGGCAGGGTAAGCTCCTCGCAGGTAGGCTCAGAAAATAAGGCTTCAGGAGCGTCCTGTCGGGATGAGGCTCCAGACTCTTGGGGCGGCATCCATATGAGCTGCTGCTCTTGCCTTATAGAGGAGGGGCTTGAAGAGTGGGAGTTGAAACAGGCCAGTAAAGACCGGTTTATCCTGAATGACCCCTTTGTCATCAGATAACTCCTGTCCTTCCGGGTCTCCTTTCTCCTCTGCTTCCTCTCCCGACTGATGCCTCACTCAGCAACAAACGCTGAGACGAGGCTGTGTCCCTGTGAGCTGATTGTCTGGCCATAGGGGGAGATCCCTGCTGAGAGTGGAATTGAAGCAGGGCCTGGTGTGGAAACCTGGATGCAAGGCCTTGGGACACCGCCTGAGCGATAATGTTCTTAAGGTCCTGAAAAAATATGGGCCCTTGGGCTTCACCCGAGTGGAACCCTGCTAAGGTTGGGGTGAATGTGGCCTCTGGCAGGGTTCCCTCAGAGGAATCGTGGGGGTGGCATATTTGTCCTAGAAGCACAAGCTAATGGGAGGAAGTGCTCCTCATTGTAAGGGGGAATGGAAGGTACTGACTCCTCAGGACCTTCAGCATGCCAGTCCAAGTGTCTTTCCCTGAAAGACTGGGGTGATAGTTCAGGAAGAGGAGAATCAATCGCTTCTTCAGGATGGCTTCCTCCAAAAGGGGGGCAGAGGTGTTAACCGCCTTGGATGCTTTGGCAAACTGGTGCTCCAGCGTCCTGTGGCACCACTCTGCATCTTTCTCCGAAGTGGAGGAGGTCGCAGTAGCCCTGACCCTGCAGGAATCCCCTTTTTTGATGGGGCTGGAACCTTTGGAGCCCTTGGACTTGGCCCCTCGTAGCTCACCAACTTCCTGCTGGTCCGCCACAACAGCTGGATATGGAAGGCACCAGAGTGTTGCAGGCTCAAGCGAGCCGTGGGCTGTCTGCACGGCACCTCTATCAGTGAAGGAGAATTTACCTCCGCAAATTAGCCTGAAAAACAAAATGGTGGTCGCTGGTAAGAAACAGTCATTACAGGACAACCGCAGTAGCCTGGAGGAAGCACAACTGCCCAGGAGAGAGGGGAATAATCCCCTAGCATTGGGGAGAAAGGAAGCCAGTCTGCCTCATGTAGCTGAAAGGAACCTCCGCCTTGCTTTCAAAGGACTTCTGATTTTTTTTAAAGCCACAAAATGGCAGCCACGTCATGAGAAAAACAAAACTGCGGCCACACGAGAGAAAAAATGGCGGCCGCACAGTGCAAGATGGCAGGCATACCATGATGCCAGCAAAAACAGAGACTACGAAGGGGAGCCATTTTAAACCCCCCATCATCCCTTGAACCAGAGCCCTGGCAAGATGTAACTTTCTCCTGGAGGGCTATTCTGGCAACCTCGGACGGCCCTGCAATGACTGGGGGTCTGCGCATCTGCATGTTGCTCCCAAGGGAGGAGAAAACCTTAGCGCTGAACTTCAGGGGATCCCAAACAAGGGGGAGCCCCTGGAATGCAAGGCCGGTACTAACGGGGTGGCGACAGTCATCCCGGCTAGCCGGGAGGGGCCTGCCAACCGCCTGTGGCCACTGTGCAGAAAGCAGTCTGGTGCCCCTGACATCGGGACTCCCCGAAGTGATGAACTCCAGAAAGGAAGGACCTCAGAGACGAAATTCCCCATTGGAGCCCCCGCTCCGAAAGAGCAGTTAGGCTCAGTACTCACCGGACCTGGTGGTCTAGGATGGATATGAGCTATTTTACAGGCAAGCCTGCCTGAGAGAAAAAAAGCCTCTCTGAACAATTTAGTTAGAAGGAAAACTTCAATCTGCTTGGAGCTATTGAGAAAAACGTTTCCTTGGATGACTGAGTTGTAATAAACTGCCAAAGCCAGGCAAGCGAAGGGGAGTGGCCAGCCAAATTGTTACAAGCTCAGTCTCCAGGCAGATGGAAGTTAATACCCACATGTGACTACTGCCAAAAGTACCAGAAAACTATAGAAGGAATGTTGGCTTACCTGAATGTTCTTCTGTGTGCGCTGCGGAGAGTCCACGTATGGGATATTAACTTCTGCCGTTGCTAAGGGACTGAGTTAAAAATAGACGTGGTCACACCTCTTCTGTTCCACTGGCTTTGATCTGCTTCAGTTCTTTTAACACAGACGTAGACCTGGAGACATGTTCAATCAGTTTAGATTATTGCAAATCAGTCAAAGCCCAACCCTGGACCTATATTCAAGGCAGGTCTTCGACTCTCTGCAGCGCACGTAGAAGAATGTTCAGGTAAGCCAACATTCCTTCTCCTGTGCGCTGCTTGAAAGTCCAAGTATGGGAGAAATGCCAAAGTTTAAGTCCAATGGGTGGGCTTAGCTAAGTCCAGGGTACTGGAGGTGGAACACACTCTTTGAAGGACTTGGCGACCAAAGGACGCCTCAGCTGAGGCAAACAAATCCAGTTTATAGTGTTTCACAAATGGCAATGGTGTAGATCATGTCGCTGCTCTGCAAATGTCTTCCATGGACACTGGTGTGGACCACGTAACCAAGGCGGCCGCACTTCTGGTGGAGTGAGCTGTTAAGCGACTGGGTAGTGGTTTGGCCTGACTTTCTTAAGACATGAGAATGCACACCTTAATCCATCTGCCTATTGTCGAGCGAGATACTTTCTGCCCCATAGATGCAGGTTGAAATGAGACAAATAATGCCTCAGTCTTTCTAAATGTGGAAGTCCTTTTTAGATGGTGGCGAATACTCAGGTCTAAGATCGGCCCAATCATCTTGAATGGGGACCTGACTGACAGGGGGGAGCCATCTCTGCCGCAGCCCCATAGAGATGTCCTGTATGGCCAAAGAAAACGTATCCCTGATGTCCTGAGGGAGTTCCCTGGGTTGATCCTCCCGTGCGGAACCCTATAGCAGTAGGGGTGAAAGTAGCCAAGGGTATTAGTTTCTGGGAGTGATCAAGTGGGGGTATAATGGTTCCCTGATCTGTCATGTCCCTACAAACACATCAGCAACCCCTGTGTCTTGATTACCGGGAGCATGGTCAGGAGACCAATCTTGCACAGGCCCGGGGGAAGAAACTTATAGATACTGGACCCTCTCTTGCCAGGTTACTGTAGGTGTTTTGGCCAATTCCAGTTGACGCTGGGCTTTGGCAAATTCGTTTTCAAGAGCTCTGAGGCGGCACTCAGAATCCTTAAGGGCAGCCGAGGAGGCCTTACTGTACATGCTTTCTTGGCCTTAGATTGTTTTAGGGAAACTTTAGCAGGAATTCCCTTAGACAGGGCCCCCTCCATTTCATCACCAGCCAAAGTAGATGGCATCTCGCCTGCAGATGCAGATAGTTTCACAGCCATGAGGGCCTTTGATCTGGATGAATGCCAATACAGGGAATATTCTGGCTTTGTTTTCACACCGATGCTGATACCTGACCCCAGATGTTCTATTGCAGCTCTCCAATGGAATATTACCCCTGAGAATATTAATTCCTGTAACTCAGTTCAAATTGGAAAGATAGCCAGGCAAAAATGGAATAATGCCCCTGAGGGTAGGGACTCCTGAAAAGCCTCGTAAAGGCTGTTCGGAAATAAAATGGGTAGTGTTTGTCACTCAGAATTCTGGGAAGCTACACACTCACTGTTAGGCAAAGGATCTCTTTGTAAGACAGAGGCTTTCAAATAGGAGCTGCTGCCAATTGCCTCTGTTCTGAGGGGGAAATGTCGTTCACAATAGTGAGACTCCTCCCCTTGCTCAGCCAGCTAGCAATTAACATCTAGAAGTTGCAACAGCAACTCTGGGCCATTTGTTCTGGCGCAAACATTTTGGCATCTCGACTATCAGCGAGCCGATCTCTTTCCGCTAAGCAATTAATCATTGGGAGGCTCCCCCAGCCAGCCAGAACAGGCGAGCGAATAACAGTGGGCAGGGACTGCAGCTGGCTTAAATAAAACTGGAGTATAGCCCACAGAGGGCAGCGACTCCAAGTCAGCACTCACAGCGTTGCTTTGCAGGCTCCCTCATCACTCTCGGCAATTAATGCAGCCAGGAAGCAAGCCGCTCCCAGCGCCTCACAGCTGATTGAAAAGCACAACGGAATATAGCCCCCAGGTCAGGGACTCCTATTGCTGACTTTTACTAACACAGTTGATATTCAAATTGAGAGTCCAAGTACTTTTGTCGTTATTAAGGAACGGAGGAGAAAATCATTTATGTGTCCCTTCACAGACTGAGTTAAAAGAACTGAAGCAGATCAAAGCCAGTGGAAAAGAAAGGGCGTGACCATGTCTATTTTTAACTCAGTCCCTTAGCAATCACAGAAGTTAATATCCCATACTTGGACTCTCAAGCAGCGCACAGGAGAAGCTCTGGATCGGATATTCTTTGAATTAATATAAGTTAATTAGCTGAACTTAATGCACATACATATAATGTACTTTATAAAGCAAGTATACATTTTCTCAGTATTCTTCCACTGTTCAGGTTACCAAGCATTTTCAAACTATTGAAATGGAGAAGCTTATTTCTAGTGTATTTCCATTAAAATCAAGTAAGTGGTGACAGTATTATAGGAATCTATATAATATCATCGACCATGGTATTCTCCTGGGATGGCTTCGGGGGATAGGAGTGGGAGGCCTTGTCCTATCCTGGTTCACCTCCTTCCTCTGCAGCCGTTCTCAGTCAGTGTTGGTAAGAGGGGAGAGTTCCGCAGGGCTTGGTACTCTCTCCACTCCTGTTCTGAACTGAGGTATCACCAATACGCTGATGATACTCAGTTGTATGTCTCAGCCCGTGGTGATTTAAGTGATGCCGTGTCCTCCCTCTTGCAATGCCCAGAGGCTGTTAGGGGCTGGATGTGGAGCAACGGGTTGAAACGAAACTCTTATAAGACCGAGTGGCTCTGGGTTTGGGGTTCGTTGGTTCAGAGAGAATTGCTACCTTTGGTCTTGGATGGGGTGGCACTACCTCAAACAGACCCTGTGCGTAATCTAGAGGCTTTCCTGGACTCACGACTTCTGCTCGAAGAGCAGGTGGTTGTTGTAGCCAGGACAGCCTTTGCACAACTGCAGGTTGTGTACACTTTCCTGGACCAACAGTCCCTAGTCACTCAGGCCCTAATCACTTCCCATCTGGACTATTGCAACACGCTCTATATGGGGCTGTCCTTGAAGAGCATGCAAAATGCAGTGCCGCGCATGGTTTTGTGCAGACCTGGTGTGCACATGTAATACCTCTCCTGCGGGAGCTGCATTAGTTGCCGATTTGCTTCCGGGTGCAATTCAAGGTGCTGGCTATCACCTTTAAAGCCCTTCATGGCTTGGGACCAAGTTATCTGAGGGACCGTCTCTTGCCGGTCACATTTATTCGACCCATCAGAGCAGGGAGGCAGGGAATATTGCGGGTCCCATCCCTGAGGGAGATACACCTGGTGGGACCCAAAAGGAGGGCCTTCTCCGGGATGGCTCCCTCTCTCTGGGACATCATTCCCCCAGGGATTAGAATGGCCCCCCCTCTAATACTCTTCCGGAAGTCACTGAAGATCTGGTTTTGCCAGTGGCCTGGGAAACCCAGAGCGGGGTGGAGCCCATTAAATGGCTTGTGTGATCTGCTGTCACTGGGGCAGTGGGTGGGAGATGGGAGGTGACTTTGTTATATTGTATATATTAATTTATTTGATTCTTTTTGTTAGTTTTTACTGATTTAAGTGTGGTTTTATATTCTGTAAGCCGCCTTGAATCACCATGGGTGAATAGGCAGCAATATAAATTCAATAAATAAATAAATCTGAAATTATTATTGATAAAAAGTAAATAAAGGATTTTTTTTAGAAAATAAAGTATCCATGTATATTTTTAAGTATCTTATTTATATTCCCTTTTTCACTCAAGTACATATGAAAATTGCCAATGGCTTTTGGGCAGTAAAAGAAGTCAAAAGTGCCTTTTCACTCCCTATGGCAATTAGATCTGAGTGTTCCTTTTGGCAGGAAGAACAGGGAGCAAGCTCCCTATTGCTCTTCCTCCTCTGGTGGAATACAATGACCCAACATGGTCTTTTCTTTGTCAAAATGTTCTTCCTGTAATAAAAGAATGATCCTTGATTTTTTTTAATCACGTTCTGCTAGAGATATTTTGCGAGATGTTTTAATAGTACTGAACAAAGATTACACAGTATTCTGCAGATAATTATGTAGGATTTCCATCACCAATATTCAAGATTAGATATCAGGGCAAATGAAACAGATTTTTATTCTTTTAGCTTTTTAGGTGTATCTAATCTAAAATGCACTCAAGTGCTCTGAAATTAATAAATATCACACAATATCCAAGAATCAGATCATCAAATGAATTGTCTATATTCCTCATATATTTTATTTGGAGAACATTGACTTTTGCAGCTGTAACTGGCTTGTAAAATGAGAGCATTAACTTTCTTTTAATATTATGATGCACAGGGAGGAGAATTATGTACCAATAGCAAAGAATATGCGTCAGAACTGGCACGCATTGACTACATGAAGTGTGCAAGCATTTTATCCCAATATAGAAAAGTAATGCATCTCCCTCTGTGTTGCTTGTGGTAACTTTGGCAGTCTATGGAATAATGGTAATTGCTTGTTACTGTGGAAACTAGACCTCCAGAAATATCACTAATGAGCCAGCGGGATTGAGGGAGAAATAGAAGTATTCTACTGAAAACAATCAATGTTACTGCAGAAAAAAGATGGAGGACAGACTTAAATGTAATGAAAATATGTATTGACTTTACCTCAACAGTTTGATATATTCAGAAGAACAGTTTATTTAAAGTTGCTCATTCCATAAAAATTCTGGGAATCATAGTACACTATAATACACTATAGTACAATTCTGGGAACTATAGTACATAATATAACAGTGAAGCACTATATTCTAGTACAAGGTATGATGTTTCAAAAGTCTCCAGAAAGTCCAGTTTCATTAAGTGACGATAATAATGACATAATTTATTTTCATATTTGTCTTCCATAACAGTTGACTAGCTTGTTCCAGTTCCTCCCACCAATTTACATATACAACCTCAATATCTTCTGTATCAACTTATTTCTTACCAAATTTGACGTACTCATTATGTTGATTTTTGTTGTGCTCCAAATGTTGTTATGTATGTGTTTGTAATCTCTTTTAATTGTAAATTGTATTGGCTTTTCTTCTTTCTTTTTCCTCTGGTCTGTGCTCAGGTGCAAAATAAGTAAACAAGATAAATACAAAAATAGAGGTCATATTTAGGTGGGCTGGAGGAGAGTAAAAGACCATTCTTGTCCATTCTTACAATAACTTGGCAATGCAGATATGCCCTCAGTCTAAAGATAGAAAAGTTTTTTAAAAAATACAAATGTTAAGAATGATCAAACACTTAAAATAATGTAGCAAATTAAATGGCTGCCCACACCTTGGCAACAAAATGCTGTTTGAAATTGTTTAATACCTATCTTATATCTGAAAATCAGATCTCTTTCCTTTAGGGAGCTTTTCATCTCTGAAGTTTTTTACAGCACTATTTAGAAAGCAGCTAACATAAATATCTGAAACACAACTCAATCTAAAACATAAAAATACAATGATATTGTTCAGCCATATCCTAGAATTGTTTCATCGTGTACACAAAGAAAATTTGAGCAACCCCAAATTTTAAAAAGGAAAAAGAATCTTGAGAGGAGCAGAGAGAGAAAAAGGTAAGAGTTTTTAAAAAGCTTACAAGTTAATAAGCATTTGGTATTTTCATGCGGCATTTCATATTGATTTAACTGTTTGTGGGAAGGGTAGATCTGAGTAGGACATAGAATGAAATTAGTGAGAAGCTGAAATGACTTTTATACAAGTGGTACTTCAAGCGATCTTCTCATTTTGGATAGCTGAAAAAGAGGTTATAAAAATGATAACTCTTTTGTCAAAGATTTAATCAATACAGGTAGTCCTCACTTATTACTGGTAATAGGGATTGGCAACTCCATCACTAAGTGACACTTTCATTAAGTATGATGCTACATGAGAATGTTAACCTACAATGACAGTTGTAGTTGCAGTTAAGCAAATCACTGTGGATCATGAAGCACAATATCTCATGACTCCGGCTTGCAAATTTCTGCCAGTTCCCCATTGACTTTGTTTGTCAGAAGCCATCTATGAAGTTCACAAATAGCAATCAGATGACCATGGTATACTCTGACCACTGTAAATGCAAAATCATGATCACATGACTGCAGGGAAGCTGCAACTTCGAGGACAAGTCATAAATCGCATTTTTTAAGGCTGCTGTAATTTCAAACACTCACTGAATGAGGAATACCTGTAAATGTTGCTACTTTGTAATGTATTTTTGTTTCAAAAAATTTAAAAGGGAATAGTATATTTTTTTTATTTTGTTCATCTGATCATTATTATTTCAATATAAATCACAGCAAACTCTCCTGACTGTAGACATGATACAGAAATATTATATAAATAGGTGACCAAACAAATAGTAAATTAACTGTAAAAAAGCTAAAGTTCAACTCCAAGAAGTTTCTACCACTCACTTGAAACTTCCAAATATATGGTCCTGATATTTTTGGTAAATAAGTGGCATCAATTATATAATAATGTCTTTGAAAGTATTTGGTACCTTAAGGTGGTAAATAATTATTGAGAATTATTTACAATGATCATAATATGTAAAATTCATGATGTCACAGACAATTTTCTGTGTGCCTTATGGTTATTAACAGCTAAACATCTTTCAGCTAAATCTTTCCAGTTGATTAGGATATGGATAAATCTGGGTAATAATATCCCTTTAACTGTCTTTAGCTTTAACAAAGAACACAATATACCATAAATAGCTTTTTGGCAGGATTCCAGATGCAATTTTTCACGTACTGTGGAAACATGGCTTTCCTCTATAATTCTACTCCTGATTTTCCTGTAAATTGCTTGAAAACTACTGGTGTTTTAAGAATGGTGATTTTTTACTTCAACCTGGAGTATGTATTATTTGACCATACCAAACACTGGAAATATTATTTCAGTGGCGAACCTTTTTTGGCTCGGGTACAATGCCACACCCATGTCCTACCCCCTGCGCGTGTGGACAACCCCTGCACTGCCCCCCACACATGTGCACAGGCTTCAATGAAGCCTCCGGACTCCTGAACCCTGGGGACGGTGAAAAACAGCCAAACGGGCCAACCAGAAGTTCGGA
>JANHGD010008430.1:0-10224 GCA_027560375.1 Imantodes cenchoa | reverse complement strand
CCTCACCCTAGAGCAGGAGTTAGCAACCTTAAACACTTAAAGAGCCATTTGGATCCGTTTCCCACAGAAAAGAAAACACCGGGAGCCGCAAAACCCTTTTGACATCTCAAATGAAGATAGCACTGCATATATTGTTTTTTTTTACCTTTATGCTATGTATTAAAAAAACATAGTATGTTACATTTATTAAATCAATGACCTGCTACAAAGAAAACACATTTTTTATTTCTGCATGCAACAAAAACATTTTGAACTCAAAAAAAAAAAAAGATGGGTCAAAAAGCTCAATAAATCACGTGCTGGCGGGTGTCGCACATTGGCGGTTGTGACGCATGTTTTGGGTGACAGGGAGCCGCAACAGAGGGATAAAAGAGCCACATGCGGCTCCAGAGCCACAGGTTGTAGACCCCTGCCCTAGAGAAAGCTGTGTTTATCTTTTCTTTTCTCTTGTCAACTTCTATCTACTCTGCTACTTTCCTATGTATTCCTGGGTAAGATTTATCTGTGATCCAAAAAAGCTCTTTTTTTATCACCTCCACATCCCTTCCAGCCCTGTGGCTCTATGATTCTATCTTGCATTCAGTATGGATTTTAAACAGTTTTCACATCTGAGTTTACAAGCTCTTTGGAAGACCTTCTTGGTGTCCATGCCAGGAATGCATTGAGTGGGGCGGATGCCTGCAGAGAGACCCGAATGGCTATAGAGCAGTAATGAGTTTCACTTACCTTTGCTACTGGTTCGGAAATGTGCTTCTGCGCATGCACAGATCATCCGTGATGACATCCGCCGCCGCCACTACCGGTTCGCCCGAACCGGGGTGAACTGGTAGCAACCCACCACTGCTATAGAGGCATTTGGCTGAGGGACAACCATTGCTCCTACTAACCTGCTGAAAGCAATCTTGCAAATTGAATGAGCCTTTCATTGGATAATTAAATATTCCTTCCTGCTGTTGCCAGTCACTTCTCAAATGCACAAAAGCAATTTGATGCTTAATGAAAGTTTTTTTCCCCTTCACATACTCCCTGGAACAATTGTGCATCGCTGCTTCAGGTAACATTCTGAGCCCATAATATGGAGTCAGTGTTATCTATATATCCCATTTTGCAATTAACAATCCAGATGAACTCCAGGAAGGAGAGGACAATGGAAAAAGTAGCCCAAGCTTGCTTCTAATTGCTTTAAAGAGAAACATAACTCTTGCTGAAAACTGAATAAGGTTCCAACATTGGGGGACAATAAATACTTCATCCAGAATTGCATAAAATTTCAAAGGGTGTAATTCGAAGGAAATTTGACTGAATTACACCTGTCTCAACCAAGCCTTCTACAATAACTTGAGGCATCAAATCAAGTCATTTTAAGTCACTCTGGGCTGAGTTCAAGGTGCATTAAAGATTCAGTTGAGCTTTCTGATACTTTCTGGCTTTGCAATATCTCAGATGTTATTACAGCTTTCCTTTCAGGTAAGATCAAAGCTGAAAGGGAAGGAGAGGTGAGGGGATCTTAGAAACGCCACTGACCAACAACTGAAGTTAACATCATGGTCTGGCATCTGAATGATCATTAAATAGCAGCCAAAAGATACAGAAATCTGTTCTACTTCGCTGTCTTTGTAGTTTTGCAATTGAAATCCAGTAACCCCTGGCTCTCATCTTGACTTATCTATGGGGTAATGAACCACATCAACCATCTTATCAGCCCCCCAAAAGCCAGAGCACAGACTTTGGGGGTTGATATTTAGTAAGGCGGGGATGAAGGAATCCCTTCCCTTCCTTGGAATCCATGAACTTCCAGTATGACCTCCCTTACTGAAGAGAATCATCCCTTGGCAGATGACCTGAATGGGTTCTACTGTAGGTCTGAGAGGAGACCACAGTCATCTACCAATCACTATCTTCCCTATCCAGTGGTGGGATTCAATTTTTTTTTACTATCTGTGGGCTTTGTGGGCGTGGCTTGGTGGCAGGGGAGGGTGCGGCAAAATCCCCATTCCCTCCCCACCCCACTAACCTGCTTTCCAGCTCCGTTCTCCTGTGCAGGGCAACAAAAGAAGACCCAGCCAATCAGCTGGGACTCAGGAGGCAGTGAATAGACGGGGACAGGGCCAGCCAGAGGTGGTATTTGCCAGTTCTTCGAACTAACCAAAATTTCCACTACTGGCTCGCCAGAACTGGCTGAATCCCACCTCTGTCCCTATCCCAGATACACCAACAGCAACCAATCTTCCTACACCTGATTCCATCGCTCTGGGCCTCCCAACCCCCCACCTCTTTAGAAAAAGTGGTGGGAGGTTTATTTCATAGATGAAAGATTGGAAAAGCACCAGGCCCAGACGGAGTAACTCCTTCTTGCTTGAAAGCTTAAATTGTTATGGATTTTATGGTGGAGCTACCAGAAAGTGGGGAAGACCCTGATTTGGACTGTTCTGGACCTATTTTCCAAGCAGGCCCATTTTGTGGCGTGTCCCAATCTCCCATCAGCCCAGAGGCTTGCCAAGATGTTTGTGCAAGACATCTACCGGCTGCATAGAGTGCCCATCTCTGATCGAATAGTGCAGTTCACAGCAAGGTTTTGAGGTGAATTTGTTAAACTGATTTAAAACTTGTAAAACTTATTTTCTTTTGGGCTCTGAAATAAGCACTAGGGCTTATTTTCAGGATAGGTCTTATTTTGGGGAAAACAGGGTATCAGCAATCCAACTGAGCTGAGCTCTTACCATTGCAGAGATAGCATATAATGATGTTCGTCCATCATGTTCGAAGAGGACCTTGACATCTAACAAGTTGTGGGCTGTTTACGATGTGTCTACAGGTGGCTGGTAAGGCCTATACGGACACGAAATGTTCTGTCATATGTTGGGCAGACATGTGTGGGCACCGTTGTCACACATTTGCAGCTCTGACTTTGTGGAGTGCTCGCTTCTTATATGGGTTGAGTGGGTTGTATGGGGTGTTCAGGGAGGGGTAGCACCTCTGGTGTAGGGGCATGTCACGTCCTTTCATGGCAGCTCATTTTAAGGTAGCTTTTAGGGCAGCTCGTTCACCTTTGGTCTTCACCTGTCACTCAGCTCTCACCTGTGAATCCTAGTAGCTGTAGCATGCGCAGCGACCACACCCCAGGCAACAGCTTCGAGAGGCTGGCCAAACCAGGTTGAGAGTAGCCGTTGGGTCATTGACCTTCGGTGAGATAGGGACTTGCCTATCCTGAGCATGTGAAGACAGATTCCGGCGGACTGAGCAGTTAAAATCTACCAGCATATAAATACTTCAGTGCATAATAGCACTGGGTTTACCCCATTTAAAGTAACCACAGGAATGGAAGTCTTCACTCACATCTTTAATAAAACACCAAGAATGTGTTATGTCCCTTCTTGCTTCAAACTCTCTACTATTATCCCAGTTCCTAAGAAACCCTCCATCAAGGAGCTGAACGACTACAGATTGAATGCTCTGACAACTGTAGCTATGAACATCTTTGAGAGGTTAGTGATGGCCTGTGATGAAATCTAAAAATTTTCCCTACCGATTCTGTGGGCGTGGCTTGGTGGGCATGGTATGGCTGGGTGGGCATGGCAGGGAAAGATACTGCAAAATCTACATTCCCATCCCACTTCAGGGGAAGGATATTGCAAAATCTCCATTCCCTCCCCACTCTGGGGCCAGCCAGAAGTGGTATTTGCCAGTTCTCTGAACTACTCAAATTTTTCGCTACCAGTTCTCCGATCTACTCAAAATTTCCGCTACCGGTCTCCAGAACCTGTCGGAACCTGCTGGATTTCACCCCTGGTGATGGCCCACCCGAAAACCATCATGGATCCACTGAGACCCCTTGCAGTGTGGTGAGCAAATAGATCGGCAGATGATACTGTCGACATGGCACTGCACTACATTTTGCAGCATCTAGAATCTAGAAGGGACCTTTTTGTAGACTTCAGCTCAGCATTCAACACCATCATTCCAGAAATCCTTCTCTCTAAAGTGACTCAGCTAGCCATGTCTGACCACACTTGAAAATGGATCATAAGCTTCTTAATATATAAAAAAGAACTAGCAGGGGAAGCTAGGCAAAACAACATCACAGACCTGTACAATTAGCACAGGGGGCCCTCATGACTGTGTGCTCTCTCCATTGCTCTTCTCTCTCTACACCAATGACTGCATCTGTAGGGATCCCCAGTAAGTTTGCAGATGATACAACATACATTGGCCTCATTCAAGATGGTGGTGGGTCTGCATATACTGTAGATGGGAGGTGGAACAATTAGCTCTGTTAAAAGTCTAGAGATTCTCAGGCATCCAGGTCATGGTTGTCCCAAAGGTGGTTTTTCAGGAGGCAACCGGACTTTCTTGTTTTTTCTTGGAAGATGTTTCGCCTCATCCAAGAAGCTTCTTCAGCTCTGACAGGATTGTGGGGAATGGAAGGATTTATATTCCTTGCAGACAGCTGGCAACCATCCTTCCGTTCCCCACCATCCTGTCAGAGCTGAAGAAGCATTTTGGATGAGAAGCAAAACGTCTCCAAAAGAAAAAACAAGAAAGTCCAGCGGCCACCTGAAAAAGCACCTTTGGGACAATTAACTCTGTTCTTCAGCCGGAACAATCTGGAGTTGAACATGCTTAAAACTGTAGAGTTGAGAGTGGATTTAATAAACCACTTCTTCGATATTCGACAGCACAGTCTCAGCACATAGAATCCTTCAAGTTATAATCTCCCAGGATTTAAAATGGACACCTAATATTAGAATCGTCATTTAAAAAGCACAAGAAAGAACGTTCGTCTTGTGTCAACTCAGGAAGTTCAAGCTGCCCCAGGAGCTGTTGACACAGTTTTACAGAAAAAATATTGAGTTTGTCATCTGTACTTCTATCACTTTCTGGTTTGGCCCAGCAAACAAACAAGAGAGGTACAGACTCCAGCGAATAGTTAGGACTGCAGAAAGAACAACACGCAATCAGCCTGCCTTCCATAGAATACCTGCATATGTCAGAACAAGAGTTTAGAAAAAAATCAACAGACCCCCTCACATCCTGAACGTAAACTGTTTCAACTCTTCTCCTCAGGATGGCAAAACTTACTTAACAAATTTCTCACTCAATTCTGGTTGTAAGTCGTGGATTTCCTATATACCATTTCACAGGGCTTTTACAGCCCTCTCCAAGCGGTTTACAGAGTCAGCCTCTTGCCCCCAACAGTCTGGGTCCCCATTTTACCCACCTCGGAAGGGTGGAAGGCTGAGTCAACCTGGAGCTGGTCAGGATTGAAGCCCTGGCAGTGAGCAGAGTTAGCCTGCAATCCTGAAATCTAACCACTGTGCTATGGCAGACAGACAGATAGAGAGATGGAGAGATGGAGATAGATAGATAGATAGATAGATAGATAGATAGATAGATAGATAGATAGATAGATAGATAGCCCTGGCAGTTCACAGAATTAGCCTGCAATACTGTATTCTAACCACTGAGCCATCATGACTCATAGATAGCTAGGCAGGCAGGCAGGCAAACAAACATAGAAATACATAGATAGCAATAGCACTTATATACTGCTTTACAGTGTTTTACAGCTCTCCCTAAGCAGTTTACAGTGTCAGCCTATTTCCCCCAACAATCCGGGTCCTCATTTTACTGACCTCAGAAGGACGGAAGGCTGAGTCAACCTTGAGCCAGTCAGGGGTTGAACTGCTGGCGGTTGGCAGAATTAGCCTGTAATCCTGCATTCTAACCACTGTGCCACCATGTTCACATTGTTTGACATGCTGTTCGCCAGGTTTAAGATCAAACATCATCCAAGAAGCTTTGAAGAGCTGCCTTAGCTGTGCTGGGCCATGAATGAAAGGGGGAAAAAAAGGGAAAGAACCACATAAACAATAAAAAAACCACTTCATATTTGAAAAATTAGAGACAGGTTGCAAACTGAGGCTTTCAGAACTTTAAGCAAGGGGCAGATGGGAAAATTGAGCTGAGTGCTCAGCTGCAATAGAAGAGTAATGTAACTGCAATATTGTAGCTCAGAAATAAATATGACTGTATTTATAGCTTCACACACTTATCTAATGGTTCGTGTTTGTGTCGGTGGAGGTTTATGCCGATGCAGTTCCTCCAGAATAATTGGAAGGAGAAGGAAGCTATGCTGGGGATAAAACAGGGCTCAAGGAAATGCATAATGAACATTTTAATTCTGCCCCATTTTAATATACTGAAAGTATTAATATGGGGCAGGTAGCCGACAGTAATTAATTATACTTTGGTTAGAGCAAGGACGAGAGAGATGAAAAATTACTATTTCAAGAAGGGAAGATTCAAATGTTCAGCAAAGTCTGCCCACAACAATCCCTCACCCACAGACCAATACTCACACGAGCAACAACAAAAGTGTCCTTTTTTAAAATTAAGGAACACGGTCTGAATTAGTAACCGCTTCTAATGCTGGTGGGCTCTCAGGAGAATTAAACCCCCGATCATTAATTATTTAGAAATATTATGCCCACAGCAGCCATGATTTCAAAGTGATTGGTGAGGGCATTAAAATGAGGGAGGGGAGATGGAAGATTTTGGATGCAAAGCCAAGAATAAAAAAATGTTGAAACATTTGCATATGGATGGGAACGTTATGTGGGAACCGGAGAACCAAAGTTTTTTAAAACTTTAATTTTTCAAAAAGTATTGTTTTAAAGCAGATTCAGGAAAAGAAGATGTTTAAGGCAACAGCCCCTCAGTCCTGGACCAACTGTTTCCCCAATCTTTACCTCCTGTGCTTTGCTAGTTTCGTCTGTAAGTGACTTTTGCTAAAAAGACAGCCAGAATCTCTTTCTTCCTTTCCCCCTGCGGCCCGCTTTCAGCCTCCCCTTTCGGCCTCCAGCAGCACTCTGCCGGCCAAAAAAGGGCCACACCAGTGGTGGGTTCCTATGGTGGTGGGTTCCTATGGGTTCGGCCTGGTTTGGGTGAAACGGTAGCAGCTGTGGCAGGAGGCTCCGCCCACCCGGCAGAACGTCATCATGGAGCTTCTGTGCATGCAGAATTGATATTTCCAGGCCGGCCCCACGGGCCCTATTTAAGCACCCCATGGGCCGAATCCGGCACACCGGCCTTGAATTTGACACCCCCGCTTTAGAGCCGCAGACTACTGCTATACTTCACCTTCCACCTTTTCATCTATGGGCTGGTTGAACTTTCCTCTAGGGGCCTCTTTTCCAACCCTTAGCATCCTGGAAGTCCTCATCTCAATCCGCTCCATGTTCTCCATCTTCTTTTTCAAGAGCTACACAAAGAACTGGATTCAGTCCTCCAAGGATGGTCTCAGCCAGGGGCTTCACTCAAAGCAGCCCAGGCAAGTCACCCATGGTCTATAAGCCTTCCATGAATTAGATACCACATCCAAGCTTTTTAACTGTTGCATTGCTTGTTGACTTCCAGTAGACCATCAATTTAGGTGCTGTTCCTAAATCCAGTACTTACCATATTTTTCAGAATATAAGACCCACTTCCCCCCCGCCCAAAGAGGGTGAAAATTTGGGTGTGTCTTATACACCAAATATAGCCGAAAACACAAGGCACGGAGGCAGCGATGGTCTGTGGCAATCCCTGCAGCCTGGAACAGCTGATTAGAGGTATTCAGGGAGACCGATCCACCGATCCAATCAGCTACTCATGCTGAATCAGGCTGCAATAATGTGCTGAAGCTAACCTGTCTGTTTGCTATTTGCTGTAAGGACTCAGAGTTTGCAGCAGCAATCACATCTAAAAAGCACACACAAGTAACTGATTCAGCAGGATTCAATAACTTATCTTTATATATAATATAAAGTAAATATACAATACTAAAAAGCAGGTTTTCCAACATAGTAAATACAAGCAAAACACAAGCAGAGGAGAGGAGTTTCAGTTTCAGTTTTAGTTTCAGCTCTATCTATCATTGAAGTGATATTTTTCAGATTTGAGTACCATATTTTTTGGAGTATAAGACGCACCTTGGTTTTTGGGGAGGAAAATAAGAAAAAAAATTCAGCACAGCATGCAGTTTCAGTACAGAATAGTTGAGATAAGCCACGCCTAGGCTTCTTGCTGTCTCCTCCTGTTTCAGTTTCCAAACAGCCTTCAACTCTCTCACACACTGAAGGGACGCTAGCCAGATGAATAACGATAGATGCTGCTAGGCAAAGGCTGAATTTTTTTTCTTATTTTCCTCCCCAAAAACTAAGGTGTGTCTTATACTCCAAAAAATATGGTACTCAAACCTGAAAACTATCACTTCAATTATAGATATAGCTTCTGAGTTCTTCTTCACAACTACTTTCAGTGAACAAATCTGCCCTAAGCTGACATTTTGGCAAAAGCTTTCACTCCGGCTGGACTAAGTCAAGTAAGACAAAGGGGGGTGGTTTTGAATTTTCCCTCAGGCCATTTTCTTTAGTGTGTTATTTTACCACTTGGATTTCTGTGAGACAACCTACAGCCCATGAACCAAGTTTGGACCATTGTGGAAAAGCAATGAAATTTGGCAAGTGTCTGTGTTTCCAATTTCTTTCGGGTTTTAAGGATGGGAAGAAGAACATTTGGTCCTAGGGTAGCTTTCCAAAGGTCAGAAGTAGGGGCTTTAGGCTTCTGAAGAAATTTCTGAGGAGACAACGAGAAAATGAAAAGAAATCATCTTGTGGGAGACTATTCAAAGGAATTAAAAATCAAGATTTTAAAAAGTAAACAGAAGGAATACAAAGTGGATTTATTTGAGCAAGGTTAAAATACTGAATCTGCGTTGTTTATAGTAGCTCTTCTTTCTCTAGTTCTAAATGACAAGGCTTTAAAGATTTGCTTGTAAATAAGAAATAAGCTATGGAAAGAAGAAATTCTTGTTGCATTTTTAGGGAAAGTGATAAGCTACTGTGTTAGAAGCAAATGAATATGAAATTGATTCCTTTGATTAAGATTAAAATACAGCTATTTCAAAAATTGTTATTTCTGGTAACAGAACTTTCTCTTACAGAAATAATATTTTAATAGCAATATTTCTGGACTTTTGCTGACTAGGATTGAATTATGTGGCTATATACGTTGTTTATTAAAAAGAGATGAGATATGGGAAGAAGAGATCCTTTGTTGAAATATCAGAGGTGATAAATTAATGAAATTGCACATGGGGGAAGTAATTTTCTTTAGATACCTTTTATTTTCCTTTTTCTCTGCATTTTGTTTATTTTTTACTTTTATGGTTTTATTAGTATTAGTTTTTTATCTTTGTATTTTTAAAGTTAAGTGAAATTATTATAAAAAGAACAAGGACGATCTAACTAGAAAAAAAATCAGTTTGCAGAGTTGTTCCATTGATGTATCTACCTAGGTCTCTATTCTTGGATTATTACAAGAGAAAGGAGGACAATAACACCTACAAGAAAAACGTCTCAGTCCTTTCCCCCTAATCGGCATGAAGATCCATCTTTCAATTTCTCCCTCTTCCTGTCTTTACTGGGAGACAATGCAGCATCTGCTCCTGGCTAGAAAGGAAATTGGTGGTATTACCATCCACCATGTAAAAATGGATTAATCCAGGGATGGGCTGTTGGGGGTTTGCAGGGGTTCAGGAGAACCTCTAGCTAAGATTCTGTGCATTGCAGAGAACCCCCAAAATCCCACTCCTGGCTGGGCCTCCCCACCCCACCCAGCCCCTCCCAGGAGTACCTATGTGGGCCATTTTGTACGCAGGTAAGTGCAGGGCATGTGCGGAGGCTCAGGGAGGGAAAAAAACAGGCCTACCAGAAGTTCGGGAAAGCCAGAAACAGGCCCGTTTCCAGCCTTCAGGGGGCCTCCAAAGCCTGGCGAGGCCATTTTCACCCTCCCTGAGGCTCAAGGAAAATCTCCGGAGCCCAGGGAGGGCAAAAATGTCCCCCCAGGCCATGGTGCAGGAGGCTGACTAGGCCATGCCCACCCTGGCCACGCCCACCCAGCAACTGGGCAGAGGACCCCTTGCTAAAATTTTTGAAGCCCACCCTTGATTACTTCCCAGAATTCTGAAGGAGCTGGCAGACATGATGTTGGAGCCACGTCTTTCGAAGATCCTGGAGCACTGGGGAATTATCAGAGGACTGGAAAAGGGCGGATGTGATTCTCATCTTCTAAAATGGGCCAGAGGAGAACAAATCCAGGAATCTAAGACCAATCAGCTTGACGTCAATATCTGGGAAGATCCTGGAAAAATTAATCAAGCGACAGGTCTGTGAAAGAAGCAAA
>JANHGD010008424.1:93036-110902 GCA_027560375.1 Imantodes cenchoa | reverse complement strand
AGCCTGGTGAGATTTGATCTGCTGAGCTGCTGAACTAGCAGTCAGTTTCAGTGACCTGCAGTACTGCACTCTATCCATTGAGCCACCTCGGCTCCTATTAACAGCAATGTTTAAAATTTCTTGTCTTTAGGAAGGACGGTATTTGGCCAGCCAAGGAAAATGTTTTTTGGTGAGGATCAGGAACAAAATGAACATACAAGTTTGTTGTCAACATCCAGCCAAGACCCAATTTCTTCTGCTGCTGCTTCGATACCATCGTCACCTGGGGGTCACTATCAAGGATTTGGACATACTATGACTCCAACAACGCCTTCTGACCCTATAGCTGCTGATTTGTGTAATTCTGTAGAAGGGAATGAAGATTTTTCTGTTCAACCAAATAAGTGTATAGATAAAATTTAAAGCTCTGCTTAAATATCTTAGGGGCCTTTCTTAGACATTACTATCTGCTACTCTTACTTTGGAAGTACATTTTCTACAGTAGAATTATATATGAAGAAATACAAAAATAAGACAGGTGATTGGACTTTACTTTTACTCTCTCAACGAAAGTGAAAGAAATAGGCATTTGTTATTTGATGAAGTTAACCACGCATAAAGGACATAATTTTAGTGCTATAATATAGTACATAAATATTGAATTTGAATGTTGAAACAAAAGAATAGGGAACACATAATGTATGTGATTGAAAACAACTCACTGGCATAGAATTCTTACAGTAAATGAGAGCACATGTTGAGATTTGAGATGGGGACAGGTTTTAAATAGGATTCAAATTCTAATTTTTCCATTCACCCTTTTAGTTGACTTAAATATACCAGGATCTTTACAGAGCTAATATTTAAACACTACTAGGACTAATGTCTTGAAATTGTTAAAAAGGAGGTATGATTGGCATATAATAAAGCTAATTTGTTTGGGTTGGCCTTGTAGATTGAATAATTTAACAGTGTTTTCAAGCTTAGCAAATTTAAGACTGTTGACTTCAACTCCCATAATTGAACTGGGGAATTATGGGAATTGAAGTCCACATTTCTTAAAAGTTTCCAAGCTTGAAAAACATTGAGCTGAAATCTTTATTAAGATTGTATTAAGTGTATGTTATACACTACTGAATGAGTTTAAAAACATTCTAGTTAGCATTATCAAGTGGAAGATACTTGTCTAGGCAGAAACAAATAATTATACAGTTGTAAAATACATGGATGTAATAAATCAATATGGGCTTTAAGTTTTCTCACAATCTTTTTAATCATGTTTATACATTTTTTTGCATGCTTGCTATGTTACACACATAAAAATTTGCACCAAGAATTGTATTTTTGAAATAGCACTTTCAAGAGCTCAGTGTTTTAATATTCAAACATGAGGTTTTTAATTGATCTTGAAATAGGTACAGCGTACTCATGCTACAAGTATTTTGCAGTACTACAGTAGTATGTTTGTAATTACTTGGCCTTGTTTACTGGATTACATACTTTGTTTAACCTCATTGTGTCCTTAAGTGAAATTGATTAAAGAGGCAAAAAGTGTGTACTTATTGTCTCATACTGTATATATAAGTAAATAAACTTTTATTTAAATTTTGTGTCGCATTCTTCTAACATTGAGGAAAATAATCTTCTCTTGCCCTGTCCATTAATAAAATTGAAAATCCTTGTTGGCTCTAATGAAGGATTTAAACTTCCTTGATATCAGGCTGTAAAAGAACCCAATAAACTATTCTTAATAGCGTCTTACATTACTTCACTTATATTACTATGCTGCCATTTTATAATCTAATATTAATATGTAAGAAATGAGTAAAAATACATGCCTTTGCTCTTCATTTTCAATCCATCTGTTCTGCTGCAATATGTAGATATTTCTCAGTATCCTTTTTTTCTCTTTGCATTCTACTATATATTCTGGTTTTTTCTTTTGTTCGCCTTGCATTTCTTTTTCTTTTCAGGGTGGTTCCTGGTAACTTTGGTTTCTGTTCTGTACTGTTCATTGCAACTAACTTGTCAGAAAATTCCTAAGCAGATCCTCTTACTACTGTGTAAGTGCAAACACAACTATCCTCTTGCCCTTTATGTTTCTTACATAAGAAAAAGATCTTGCTAGTTAAGCTCTCTATCCAGCCGATTCGATCTTTTATGCATAAAGAGAATTTATAAAATATAGCCTGTTTTAAATGTCCATAATCTAAAAAAGCTATTTAGGACTTTATATTACGGTAAGAAATGACATTTCTTGCCTTTTTTTCAGCTGTTCTTGTGAATTGAAAACTTTAAAAGTTTTAAAAGTAACGAGATTCCGGTGACTGTTATTTTGAATACATCTGCAGATGGTGCTGGCATGTAGATTCTTTTTTAAAAAAATAGGAAATAGTTTTAATGGGAATTGACAAAAATATGCTAATAAAAGAAATGGCTATTGGATGAGGTACAAAATAATTATATACTCTGCTCTTTACTTTGTATTCTGTATTATAAAATAGTTTTGAACAAAACATTCTTTTTTTCCTATCAAGAATAAACTATTACAAACATTTACTGGTTTTCTAAAAATGAAGACTTATAAATACACTAGAACCATTTTAACATTATACATCAAGGTATTTTTGCCATTGTAAAATTAAGGATTACCATTTCAAATTCGTTAGGACTAACCATCTAAACAGTATTACCTTCTTTGCAGATTACTATTTTAGTAATCTGCAAATATGTAAGAAAGAGCAGGCATATTGTAGAATTCCCATTTTAATTACATTTTATTTAGTAATTTACTACAATGTAAAAAAAGCAATTTTTTTGCAATTGAGAAACAATGTTTTGCAACATTATACAATGTTCTATTCAGATTAACTTCTTCCACAAATTGAACAAGTATCTTAAACATTTTACCAAGGTTATTACTATATTACAGAATATAAATTTGGAATGTAGACATTCAAAACTGATTAAGAAAAGCTGTATGTTACTGTTTTACTACCACATTGATGTTGCTTTTATAATACTGAATACTTAAAATAAGCTTTTCTCCTTCTTGAACCTGAATGGGTTTATCAAGTACAATGGCAGCTTGTTTCCAGTGAGACGACTTGCTTGATGTATCCAAAACAATATCATTATCCAGATATATATGATACCAAAATGGAATGCCAGTCACTTGACCCGATTTACAAATCTCCACCTATAAAATTAATATGTGTGAAATTACTGTTCAGCAGTAAACTCTTTTTGTTTTGATAAAAATAAGTGAAAATATTCATTTAATTTCATATACTAAGGGAAGTATATAATAAGCACAAGTGCATGTCATTTTGCCATTTTTATGACTTGTTATAGATGTTTCTTTAGGACAAAATGTAAGATCCAAATTTCATTAATGATTTTGTAAAAAAAGGTTGAGAAAACACTTATTGAATTGGCTATGATGAATAATACCCTGGAATACAGAATTCAAAATAATCTTGATGTATTTAGAAAAATGAGATGAAATTAACAATTAAATGTAGCTGAAATAAGCAGAAAATTCTGGGAAAACACATAAAAACACAGGCAGAGGATGATGGATATCTTAATAATTCTTGAAAAAAAAGATTTTGGCATAACAGTTGATTGCAAACTGAGGCAGACAATACCATTTTAGGCTTTATCAATAAAGGTATCACTTCCAAATCATTAGAAGTAATAATTTTACTCTATTTTATTAAGGTCAAACCGATATTAAATACTGTGTCCTGATTTGAGAACAATTCAGAGAAATTGGAACTTATTCATAGAAGAATAATGCAGATTATTAGGGAACTAGAACAAATCTCATGAACTAATGCAGTTGGCCATGCTAAATCTTGAGGGCTAACAATATGGCAAGTTCAATCCATTCACTCAGGCAGATGGTAAAGCTCTGTTGCATACATTCAAATAGAGACTAGTTAGCTATCTATCGGGACTATTTTAATTTGGATTCCAGCACTGAGAAAGAGGCTGGACTCAATCTAAAAGCTGCTGCTTCTAAAATGATTTTTTTTCTGTAAATATATACACTTTGCATAAGTCTGATCTAAGTAAGAATATACTACAAACTAATATTGGCAAACTAAATAGATGGTTCTATTATCAACATCTCAGCCCATTTTTTGTTGTGTTTTATATTTTTAAATATTTTTAATAATAGTTACATGGGAACTAGTTTTTTTAATATTGTTGTATACTTTGTTGAGTCACTTGATTTGTAAGATGGGCAGTTATATAAATTTGAGAATAAATAAGCAAGAATGCAAGCAATCAAGCTGTACCAATTTTTGGATACCTATTCTGTAGTGTTGCTTTTTGCTTAGGAAAAAAGCAGTTTAATAAATCTTCACATAAGCAATGGCAGTTAAATTAGAGACAGAACACAGAAAATATGCTACATGCCTGCAATCTTCTATCTGTCAAACATGAGAATTTGAAGAATTAATTGAGAAATTGAGCATCAATTAATTTCTATTTTGGAGACTTACCTCAACTTCAGTACTGCTGTTATTCAAGTAAGGATTCATGAGATCCACTCGCAGAAGTTCCACTGAGTTGCTTAAAGGTACATATGGGAGCGTGGAGAGATCCAAAAAAATGCGGATAGGCACCTAAAACAAAAAATGTTTTAAGATTCTATGATCCATCCTGACATTTATGCATATTTCTGAGTCTTAAGAATTTATGTGGCTAAAACTGTTGGTGTTATATCTATACTATGTAAATATATCCCTGTGCCAATTTACCATATTGATAGTTGTAAAATAATTGCAAATTGTACTACTTCATTGACAGAATTCAGAATACCAAGCTATTATGATTAAAACAGTACAAAATAGTTTAGAATTAAAGCCAATCAAGTTCCAATGGCAGAAATGTATGGAACAATAGAAATATATATTGCTAAAAAAGTGAACACCATTAGTTACCAACAGGAGATGGAAATCTGGCCAATTTTATTTTGAAAAACCACTCATATTTCCATCAGTTTCTCATAAATTGTACTTCTGTTGCATTATCTTTTCATTGTATGCTTGAAGACTCTGCATAACAAAACATTCGAAGACTTTTCGTGTATACATGCTGACTATGCCTTAATTATTTTCTTTAATCTATTTTCTTATTTTTCAATAAGTAGCTTTTCAAATTCTGGATACAAATAGGATCACATAGAATTGATTTGTCTTTAAAACTTTAATTTTTTCCCCTGGCTTTTCAATATTCGAAGGACTATCTGAAAATACAAAAATGTAAATTGTTTCAAACCTTGAATTGGTTGATAAAAGGTGCTATGTTGAAACCAAGTGTGGGATCTGTCCCTTGAACAGCAGATTCAAGTAATAATAAATTAGATTCTACAAGCATTCCATATATTTTCACATGGTCTGGGAATATCTTTCCTCCACAGTGAAGCAGACATCTATATAAAAATGTGAAGTGATATTTAAACTTTTAATATTTAAACTTTTCAATTGTTCAGCGTATTGGTTTCTTTTATATTTCTAAATTTTAATTATGATACTGAAACAGAAAATTGGTAAAAGTATACTTTTTAATGTGTAAAAATATCAGCTTCGTTGTTATACTGAAAACAAATTCTCAGATTTTATTTATTTATAAAATGTATAGGTCGCCTACCTGACTTCAATATAATTCTGGGCAGCTCATAAAAAACAAAAACTAAACTATATAAGCTAAAAATATAATAAATTAATATAAAAATTCAAAGCACACAGGATCTGACAGGTTAATTTAGGTAAAAATAAAAGTAGCATGAGTTAAGCAAAATGCATTGACTGTGCATTAAAACCCAACTTTTGCTTCGGATGTGGTCATGTAATTCTGCAACACTGAAAAAAACAACCGCAAAATCATTAGTTTAAAAATGTAAATCTAGACAGGATGGGTATGTCTCAGGTCTCTTTGATTAAACAGTATCATTTAGTGGTGCTTAGGAAGTGTTCTTTTTTGTTGCAGCACCTGTCTTTGAGAAAAAACATATGTAGGGCTCCCATCCCAGCGATGCTCTAAAACGGGTGTGAAACTCACAGCCTGCAGGCCAGATGTGTCATCACTGGCCACCCCCACCCCCGATTTAGCAAAGGGGAAAGTCACAATATGTCACGAGCTTGATACCCTTGCTCCAAAAGGTGCTGAAAACCCGGCTATTCTGCCAGGCCTTGGAAATGTTGGGTGTTAAGCCTCTGCAGGGTTTTTATTTGCTATGAACATTTTTACCACAGACAACTAAGATCTTTGTTCTTTTAATACGATTTCTTGCTTTTAAATCTGTAAGCTGACCAGTGTGTGATGGATTTAGTCTCTAAATTGTAAAATTTAATCAAATATGAACCTATTGATAAGTATACTTTTAATAAATTACAAATTATATTTGTCATATAACTGAGTAGTGCAATAAAATCCAAGAAACTTGTTTCTTACATTACCTAGATATTGCAGCTTTTTCCATCACATCCTGCTGAATTAAACCAGAAGTTTCTACGACATCCAGAATTATAATATTCCATAATTTGTCAGACTTAGGTCTTTGTAGTACCTTGTTTTCATCTTGTAGATGGCTAAGCCAAAACTCTAATGTTTCTCTGGGAAATTGGTTGGCTTCTGAAATCAAACTGAGGGCTACTTGGTGGTGATCTTTTTCAACCGAGCTGTATGCTTTAACTGTCCCAAATTTACCTGCAATTACTGGCAAAATTGAAAAGCCTTCTGATACATCCAATATATACAGAGGATCAACAGTTACAGAATTTTTGCTCTGGTTCTTTTCAAACTCATGATGGTGACTAACCACATCCATTGAATGTGACTCTTCATGGTGGCTGAATGATGACAACACTTTTCCTATTGCGATTTTAAAGCATTCATGATACTGCAGATTATTTAATAAAGCAATTTCAGTGGGCTCTAGCATACATTCTTGGCAGACATTTTCCAGTGTGCTTGCTGTCTGAAGACTGGCTAGAGCACTGCAGAGTTCAGCTTCACTATTCTTCTCTCTCAAGTTTCTTTCAACCTCCATTTCAGATCCTGAAGTCTTAATCGAAATTCTTTGAATCCTTAAATAGCAGTCCTGGCAGCATATTTCCATTGCAACACAATCTCCAGATTTCACAGAATGATCTGTAAACCATAAAGGAATAACAATTGAAATACAAACTAATGCTATTCAAGTGTGTTTTGTAAAATATTTAATAAAGAGTTGTCTTCCACTTGTTGGAGAATATAATTCATCTGTAAACCTTAATGCATGCCAAGCAGCTTCAGTAAACAGATCTACACTATGCAAATATTTCCTTTTAGCCATTGCTTGAGTATATTTATATAATATTGAGCCAAAATTAGTTATTTATAAACAATAGTGTACTTAGTAATAATCCATCAAACTGTGTAATTTGTAGTGATGTTCAAACTCAGACAGTAATGGAAACAAAAAAACCTAGCTGAATCTAGACATCACAAGATAGTATTTGTGTAAAAATTACTTCAAAATCGTATTTTAATGAAGTAGTTTAAAATGATAAAAGCAAAGAAGGTGAGAAATGAGATGAGAGGCATTTAAACAGGTACTTAGCTATATAATCCCACTCTTTTTGTGGAATTTGCATTTCAGTCTTTATCCAGGATAACCACCAAATTCCCATAATCCAATTTCAACTTAATTCCTCAAGAAATGGAGAAAGCAGAAAGGACTATTATATTTATTAAATAATCCATTATAAAAAGCTACAGACATTACTACAGGTTAGGTCTGTACTAACCGCTTGCTGAGGTATAACCTAGAAGACTCTGGGGAGGCCTAAAAACAGCTGCACCAAGGTTGCAATGGCTGAAGCTGTTTCAAGGAATGGGTCCTTAAAGTGCTTCATTAATTTGTATACACATACTGTTCAAAATTAACAATATATTCCTAAGCACATTTTCTTGAGTTTAGATGTAAGTATGTTTACTATTAGATCTGGGTGACTTCCACCTGAGTGGTATTTCGGAGAACCTTGAAGACCTGATTGTTTGCTCAGGTCTTTAAGTAGATGGGTGTAAGAGTGAGTGTGTGATTTGTTGCTTTCCGGATTTTGTCACGTTTGTATTTTGAGTTCACTATTTTATTGCTGTATTGGTTTTATTGCTTTATAGTCTCATGCTTCATGTGAACCACCCAGAGTTGTTGGCAGTCAGACTGTGTAAATAGGAATAAAACAAATAATCATAACTTTTTTTGCTGACTAAAAACCAAAAATAACTAAGTTATGAATAACTCTAGTTATGAATGAAAACAGATTATAAAGTTCCACCTACATACAAGATTGTGTTAGAAGTAAAGAAAGAACATTGATAAAAGGGAAATCTCTCTGTCATTCCAAATTCTTTATCACTATCTCGAGTCCTAACGGAATATTTAATTATGATTGCTCTTACTAAACCTATTCTAAATCTACAAAATTAACTTCGTTATTAGATCAAGAAATGACATTAATCTACTTCTGTAAAAGCAATGAAATCATAATAAGATATGTAGTGTGATTAAGGGAAAACAACAATAAAATTTAGCTTAACCCAAGTCACAGGAAGAAGATGCAACTCAAAACAGCAGGCGAAGGAGACTGTTAGGTAAGGTAGGAAATAAACCTTAAGTGCAAGAAACTTAAGGCTCTATAATTAGGGATAGTTATGATCAGTTCTGAAATTCTTTTAGTTATGGTTTCCTACGATAATTTAGGTAATAATAAATATTACTTATTATTACCTAAATAATTACCTAATTATTAATATTAAATAAAGCTGTATAATGCAGACCCTGGGAAAACGTGGCTCTTTAAAATGCTAACAGAGTAGGTGCTATATGGATCTCAGGGAGAACCCTCATATCTTTATTTTTATAAGTTAATGTAATCAAATGACATTTTATCTATAATTTATATGATTAATTTCATTTTTGTCCATTTTATCCAAAAAAGAGAAAATACACGTTTGGTTTTAATAGAATGAAAGACATACCAAGGAGACCTTGTACAGGATAGACTGCTTGCTCCCAACAGGTGTCCACATTTGGACTTGTAGAAAGAGTAACTTCATCATCAAGGTGCAATGTAAACCAGACTACAACAGCATCTAGTATTCCATCTTTAATAATGGGTATATTCATCTTAGATGGCTTACTAGTGGACAAATTTTTTAGCTCCTGGTCAAATATACAAGGAAAACATGATGATAAATTACAGGTCACTGTTAATCACTTTCTACCCCAAAATGTAATTTATTAAATATTTGCTTTTAAAAATATTTAACAAATATAGAATGTATAACAAAAAAAGTAAATAGTAATAGGTCAAGTACACTATGTAATGAAATAATTTTAAAAGAAATGTAAACAATTCTCACATTCTTAATATTGTAGTAGATACATTGCCATATAGAATATGATCCAGATTTTCCCAAGGAGTATACAGCCATGCCTAGAGTGAAGCTATGTAGTAGTCTCTAACCAACCTTGGCTGATTTGGGAAAGTTTTGCAATTTGCTTATGACCACTAAGAAAAACCAAAGCTGTCAGCTAGACTGTAAGTCAAAGGAATATTCTCTAAGAAGATAGCAGCCTAACATTTTTGTGTTGTTCCCCAAAAAACAACAAATATGTTTATGGAGACATCAGAAAAAGTTACTTTTATTTCTTTGTAGATCATATCCAGCTGATTTCTACAAACAAAACAAATATATTCATCTGAGAATCCTGCACAGCCTAACAATTGTGCTACTAGATTAAAGATGTTTCAACTGGTGAAGAAGGCTGCAACAACTCAGGGACAATAATACTGACTGACTATATAATTGACTATGTTAACTATACAATAATACCTGGGTTCCCAAGTACAATTTGCATATGCCAATACTTGGCTGTCTTCAACCAGGGTGGGGGGGAAATCACACCTTATTGTAATAAGACTTATAGACTGTACTTCTAGATGTTGAAATATTTCTCATAAGATCTACTTAAAGCAGAGAAAGAGAACAAGCTTATATGTGCTAAATTTCAATTGCACATTTCCTTTTACACTGAAAAGAACCAATAGAAATTCAATATGAAATTTTGTAAAACAAAAAAAAGATCAAACATATATTAAAACTTTAGCAATCAAGACAGAACATACTATGAATCATTGTATTATAGCTTTTAGACAACGTTATCTGCCTAAGCTGAAGTATTCTTCTTTACTCCAATTATTAATCTGAGATATCAGGTTATGTGTAGGTGGATCTACTGATACAAACCATTATGATTCCCATTTAAACATATTGCTTCAAACAATTAACTGTATAGAAGAGTTACATATTACGATGTTGCCTTTATGACTAAGAATAAGAACCTTGCTTATGATAGAAAACACATTCATCCTCTTTTAAGGCTGATTATAATTATTGGCTGATACTCATCCTCTTTTAAGGCTGATTATAATTATTGGCTCATGCCATACACTATATGGCATGACTATATCATGCCATATAGTCATTGGCAATGACTATAGTTACTTTATATAATTTTTCCTTCAAAGAAATAATTGACTTGGTACAATTGTTTGAGCTTTCAAATTATTCTTTTTTTTCCTAATATACGATGACCTGTACAAATATTTCATTATTTTATTTTTTAAGCATTTCCACCTCCCTGTTTCTCTATGCCCAAGTTATATTGTGGATTAAGCTTACATTTTATTCCACAATTTTACTTTGATTAAATTTTGACTTAAATATAAGAACTGACTTAAGTATCTGTTTTGTTTGAGCAATATTAACATATTCATACATATTAATATCAAGAGGTTAACAGTAGTTGCGTGCACAGAAAATGCTATTGTGATAGCTGACAAATAGATTTTACAAGGTTAGGACAGAATTAGATAAAGATCAGTATAATTTTACTTATTAGTCATTCATCTAAAACATGCATACAATGCTACTAATATATATTTAATATCCAAATATGACATTCGGATATATGTTAAAATATTGTATGGAATAAATTTATCATCCTAATGAAAATCATTTTTCAATTCTACAATAAAAACTAGTAATTATTAGTCTTTTCTAGTACCAGTATATTACCTGCAAATTATTAAAATTGACAGTCAGAATTTGAAAAATGTCTGTAAGAGCTTTATAACCACCAGGTATTCTGCTGAGTTTTTCAGTAGTGTAAGGTTCATGGGTTTCACTGGACTTTAGAGAAGCAGACGTTGGACTGCAAAACCTCAGTGTTTCTGGCAAACAGACACCAGCAATTTCTTTTACCTCCACTCTAAAAAAAGGAAAGGATAAAAGTAAAGAGTTCACAAGACAAATTCAAGCTTTCTTTTCATTATAAATAATTTATTATTCAATTGGGTATGGTGTTTTGCATATTAAAAAGTCTCATTTGGAGGTTTTGATAGCTGAAAAGCTGGCGGTTAAAACTCCTGTTTGGGCTTTCAGGGAAGATAATGTTTACAGTATGGATGAAATATCTTTTCCCCCTCAAGCCTGTTTATTAAAGAAATCTGATTTAATTAACTTTACTTAAATATAGCTGGTGGGAGTAGATTCCAGAAATTGGGGAAAAAGGGAACATATCCTTTCCCATTTTATTCCTAGTAAATCTCTCTGTCTAGGATAGGATAGGATTTCAATCTCATGTGCAAATCTAATAATGTGTTGTAGGAGTTACAGTACTCAACTGGAGCTTAAACAGACCATTTTCTTTAGCCTTCTATTTTCCACCTATTGTTTTCAAGTAGCATAATTTGTAACTTGTAGCCCTTGATATATTGTATAGCAATGACATTCAGCATGGTTTTACAATTTTGAAAAAAATGTTATTTTAATTTATACATCATAAATCATAAGAGTTTGGACACTGAGAAAAATGAAAACTGTAATCATCTTATAAGTTAAGATGTTATGTCATTATAGTAGAGTATGTTTTAAAGAAGAGGTCCTGCTGGTCTGGTTGTCTTCACCTATCTTTTTAACAGTAGACTGTATTTTTATCAATCTTGTATTATTGCAGAAACATGCTGAATGCCATTGGTTTACAATATATTAAAGGGTACAACTTACAAATTATGCTACTTGAAAACAATGGGTGGAAAATGGAAGACTAAGAAAAATGGTCTGTTTAAGCTCCAATTAAGTATTGTATACTCCTACAAATCATGATTAGATTTGCACATGAGAATGTGAATATAGTGAAATGTAAGGAAATAATTACAATACATGGCTTTCATAGAATATATTAATGCATGTATATATTTATTTGTTAGATTTACATCTGTCCTTTTATTCATAAGCCAAAGCAATCTCTATCCTACTATTTCTCCCCAACTCCAACAATCCTGGCAAATATGTTGGGCTAGAGAGAGTGGCTGACCCAACTCACCCAGTGAATTTCTATGAATGAAGCTGAAGTATAGCCTAGGTCTCACTGCTTTTATACACAAATATACCAGGGGTGGTTCTAACTTACCTCACTGCTGGTTTGCTTCCTCCTGTGCTGTGTGGCCACACCTCGCGGGCGCGTGTGCACTTTGCACACATGCACAGTGCCAAAAAAAAAAATAATAATTCCCCCCAAAAAAATTCAAAAAGAAGATGGTGACGCATGTAGTGCTGGAAACTCAGCTTCTGCGCATGTGCATAAGAAAAAAACCCCAATTAAAAAAAAAATCCAAAAAATGTTTTTTTTTAAAAGATGGCAGCGTCCACGGATCGGCACCGACCAAAGCGGTTCCATGGTATCATTGTGACATCACCAGCGAGTTGCTACCGGTTCAGACAAACCAGTCTGAACCAGGAGAAACCCATCTCTGAAATATACATTACCTGATTCGGGAGAATTTATTATTTACAGTGCTTTATTTAGTACATAACTTATGCAATTCATTTGCTAACGCATGAAAAATATAAATAAAATATATAATTATCAGCCTAGAAAATATAATTTTTCTATGATGTAGAATGAGGAAATTGTATTTTATGAATATCAGTTCAGTATAAATTTGGCATCAGCCTTTTTATGATTAATATTTTGCTATGCTTCATTAGCATGCTTTAATAATTCTTGATATTAAAGGTAGTGAAAAAAGTACCGAGACAAAATTCTTTGCTTTAAAAGTAAGATATTTTCTGGTTTTTGCCTAAAGATGAAAGATTTTTTCCAACAATAAAAAATATACCTATGATGTCTGCGTATCTCTTTGCATTCCACTGCCATGCCCCACATAGTAGCTGCTGCTGGAATAACTTTACCATAGGTTTTAGAATCATCTCTATGATCCTTAGGCTGTAAAACAGATATAGATTAAAAATTGTGTAACAAGATTTATTTACTGTTCATGTATTAAGGAGCAATGCTTATATTTTAGCTTATGGAGTGCAAAAATGCCCCAAAGCAACTTTTCAGATTAACACACATTTTTGAACTGGCATAAGACTTCATAAACTTTGTAATATAAAAATAACATACCTTTTCTTATCAGGCCTTAGATACTAAGATACTAACCTCTGGTGGTAAAAGTAAGTGTTCCCAAGCGTGGATCAAGCTTTCTACAATTCCCTCACCAAATAATCCAGAATCGACTGTTTCAGTGATAACAAGGGAAACTCTATTAAATATAAAAATATAGTTATAACAAAAAGCCTTAAAGATGATAAAGCTTAAATTCAATAATTTGAAATTAACAGTTCTTTCTTAGACAACTGAGTTGTTATCATCTTGCAAGTGAGCTTCTTCAATAAAATAATATCCCTTTACTCCTTATATACTTGCTCTAAAAATTACTTTTTAGTATTTTAATATAAAGTACCAAAACAGCAGTAGATGTTTGAAATTGCAGGTAAGGTGAAAACAGAGTCATTGGTATCTTTTTTACTTTGGATTTTATATAATATAATTTTATTTAAACTGCAATTCTTTAGTCACTTAAATCAAAATAAAGTGACTGTGAATTCAGTATACCATCTACTGAATATACTTCAGCTGTATATGCTATTACATTATTAACAGTAAAATCACAACTCTTTAGAATTTTTTTTTTCGTTTCAAACTGCTCTTACTAATTATTGATTTTAGACAATTTTCCTTGCTATGGAAATCTAAATCTGCCATGGATTAAACTGAATAAGAAATATGATCCACATTGACAGACTAAAAATAAATAAATCACCAAGTCCAGTTCATATTTCCTCAAGTGTTCTTAAATAACTAAAATAATGCTTATCCTTTCACAAAAAGATCCAGCTTTTCTTAAACATCAGCATCTGTTCCTGGGGACTGGAACAGAGCGAATATGACCCCAATTTTAAAAAAAGGGATTACGGAATGAAAATGGAAACTCTGGACTATTCGGCTGAACTTCTGTTCTGAAGGGGAAAAAAATGTATGTATCAAGAAGAAATAAATCAGCACATTAAATAATGACTCACAGGTTGTTGTTTTTTTAAAAGGAACCATTGTGATTTTTGCAAAAGTGGTCTTGTTTCATCAGCTTTCTGTACTTTTTGAACATGTCAACAAAGATGGCATTTCTGTTGAACATGATTCAACCGAAATTATATGATTTAATTTCCCCAAAGCCTATGGAAATTTCACTCACCAAAGTCACTACCATGAGATAGATGACGTAAATTTTCATAGATTAAAAAAGAAGTTTAAAAAAACAGGAAGCAGAAAGTAGGAATAAATGAAATAAATCCGCATTAGATTGATGCAACCTGCAACCTAGGAATCTGTATAGATGAAGCTGTGACTGCTTCTTTTAATCAATTTCAATAGAAGAGAATAGACGTTCGAGACGAACTCTTGGGTTCCAAGTGCTCTCTCTATATTGAGTAACATTTGTGTAAAGTAATACATGTTGACACATTCAAACCGCACAATATGTGTGCGTGTATGTGTGTGCATGCATACACACTTCTTGTGTGTATACCTCTGTGTGTGTGTGTGTGTGTGTGTGTGTGTGTGTGTGTGTACACTTTTAGGATCTCAGTAGACAGTGACTGAGTAGGAATAGGTATTGCTCATGGTGGAAAGTGGTTGCAAAAACAACAGCTCAATATGTAGCTTTTTTTAAAGGACAATTTAGATATGTGACATTATTATAAAGGAATTTTAAAATAGAGCTGACAGTCTCTTAGAATATTGTTTAACCAATGAGGTTATGCACACAGAAGGAACATTGCACAGCTAGAAAAGGTGTCAAAAAGACAACCAGAACATAAATGATCAGAAAATGATCAAGGAAAAACAGCAGCATTTGGGACTCAGTGACTTTGGAATAAGTAGGATAAGGGGATCCTCTAAGGAACAAATAATATGGAGAGAGACGCTTTTCTCCCTTTCTCTCATGCCAGAACAGAGTCTTCCACTGAAAATAAATTCAGAGATCCAAGAGGTTTTTTTTCCATTGAGCATATAATTAAACTATGGAATTTGTTGCCAGAAGCTATGATAATAGTAGGAAGAATTCAGACAAGAGCAACAAAGATAATTAGAGGGCTGGAGGCTAAAACATATGAAGAATGGCTGCAGGAATTGGGTATCTCTAATCTACTGAAAAGAAGGACTAGGGGTGACATGATAGCAACCTTCCAATATTTGAGGGGCTGCCACAAAGAAGAGGGGGTCAACGTATTTTCCAAAGCACCAGAAGGGAAGGCAAGAAGCAATGGATGGAAAGTAATCAAGTAGAGAAGCAACCTAGAACTAAGGAGAAATTTCCTAAGAGTGACAACAATTAACCAAGGGAACAGCTTGTTTTCAGAAGTTGTCGATGCTCCATCACTGGAGGCTTTTAAAAAGAGACTGGACAGCCTTTTGTCTGAAATAGTGTAGTGTCTTCTGCTTCCAAGGTCCTTTCCAACTCTGTTATTCTGAATTTGAGAAGTTTAAAAAAAAGAACTGGAAAAGTTCATAATGATCAGACTATCACTGGCTACTAACATTGCTTCTGAATCACAGACAGTAATAGATGTTGATACTGGATAGTGGGAAGGAACAGTTGAAGGCTATTATCCTTTTCCACTCCACATGTTGCCTGGCTTGACCAGCAGGACTTATTTCTTTTATTTTAAAATAGAATGCTAATAATTCTGCTCAAATATAATTTATGTCCAAATGTTTTTTTAAGTAACATTTTAAGGCAAAACATATTAGTAGCATAAGAAAGATTTTCTGGATAGTGCAGGAAGTAACCAAGTCAATATTAGCAGTATACTTTTTAAAGCACAAGGTAAACTTAAACATTTGAGCTAAAATTTAAATATTTATTGAAATAAATTTCTCTTTAAAAAAAAAAAATCTTTGCACAAATAACTTGCTTGGTATTTTCTAGGTTTATGTAAACAAAAGTCATGCCTTTGAAAACGCTCAGCTTTTATCTGTAGACTTTTTTTCTACTAAACATTTCCATTTTTGCAGAAAAACCTGAGTTTAATATATCTCTTCCGGGCAGGACTTTTTTTCTTAATCTATCTTGCTGACTTTTAAATTAATTAGTATGCCTGGTTTGTCTTCATATTACTTTTGTAGCTGAGTCATTTCCTTATGGATCAAAGGCAAGAATTAAAATGGTCGAATAAAATCCCTTCCCATTTAGAAACTTTGGTTAGTGGCCATTCACAGATAAACAGTAATAAAAAGAATCATTTTCTGACCAATGAATAAGACAGCAGCAACCCAATGATTTTCACAGCATCTCTCCCTCTCTCTCCCTCTTTCTCTCTCCCTCTCCCTCCTGCTAAATGAGGAGAGGGTATAGATGACTATGGGATTTTACTTGCCTTGTAATTTTTTCTCTAGGCCACTTCAGCAAGATCGCTTTCTCTCTCTTTCCATATCAACATTTAAGTTGTTTCTGCTTTGTGCATGTGCCAATTTGACTCCAAAATGGCTTAAGAAAAAATGTCTGGTTACCACCTCTTCCTAGAACAATGTCCTTGCTGCATTGACCAATTGCTTTCCTACTTGTGTGTGTGTTTGTGTTGTTGCACATATTCAAGTGGGTATCTGTATGTATATACACACATACACACATGCCATTCGAGAAGCTGCTTAATTGTTGTTGTTGCTTTGTTCCCTTCCAACATGGACTCTAATATTTTTATATCACCATTTAACAGCACCGCAAATACGGCATAGTGCTTAAAAGCCCAGTTTAGCACACTGAGGAGATTGTAGTTTAAATCTTTGCTGAAATAATAATAGACAAAATAATAGAAAATGAAGAAGCTAATGTGCTCTGGGACTTTAGAATTCAAACAGACAAGAAACTGGAGCACCACTTGAATATCAGCAGCATTGACAAAATTGCCATCAGTGAGTTGCAAAAAAAAACTTTGCTTGGAACAGCTCATATCCTGCAACATTACCTTTAATATTATTAAACATCAATACCTGCCTATCCTTGGGTCCTTGGGAAGGACTCAATAGGTGGATAAAAACACCAAGTCCAATCTAAAAAAATCTGGATGACTGGATGACCAACTATAACAGTGATGGCGAACCTTTTTTTCTTCAGGTGCTGAAAGCGTGTGTGTGCACGCTATCACACATGCGCAATGCCCCACCCATAATTCAATGGATGGGGAGGGCGAAAATGGCCCTGGAGGCCCTCTGGAGGCTGGAAATGGCCAATTTCCTGACTTTCGGTGAGTCCAGTTGGCCTGTTTTTTGCCTGCCCCAGGCTCCAGAGGCTTCCCCAGAGACTGGGGAGAGTGAAAATGCCCTCTCCCGCCCCCCTGAGGCCCTCCGGAAGCTGAAAACGCCCTCCCAGAGCCTCCGTGTGAGCCAAAAATCACTTGGCCGATGCTCACATGC
>JANHGD010008424.1:49157-59273 GCA_027560375.1 Imantodes cenchoa | reverse complement strand
GAAAATAAGGCCAGGGGCATTTTTGGGGTCCCCAAAAAATATAAGCCCCTGCCTTATTTTCGGGGAAACACGGTAGTGAGGAACTGAAAGGAACATAATAAAAATCTTGAAACTGCTTTTGGAAATAGCTCTACAAGATTACTAAGGACTGTCATAAGCATTAAGATATTCTTTCTACAAAATATGTTATTAAAATAAGAGTTGACCTTTGTGACTTTCTAGGACTATAGCTTGTATCTTACCAACCATTGGCCACTGGATAGGCAAATTGGGTTTCAGCCTAATAACATCTGAATGGCTATAAGTTGGTTTTGCTGCTTTAGGACAAGATAGCAGGTAATTTTAATTGATCTCCTAAATCATATTCACATATAAGCTTTACATCTAGGAAATGCCAGTAATATTTGGAAGCATACAAGATTCTTTAAATAACAAATAATAATGTAGATGAGATCAGCCAAAATCTGTAATATATTGTTGCTTTTTTTACAATTTTTTATTTTATTCAAAAGATTAAAATACATAACCCAAAAGAAAAAAATTGAACAGAGACAAAAGAGCTAGACAAAAATATTTTAAAAGTGAAGTAAAAATATATAAATTAAAATACAAAAACACTTCTTATCTATTATTGGTTATTTCCACTCTGACTATCATCAGGTCAGTACTTGACTTTTGTTAGTATTCAGTCTTTTTACCATATCTTCATGTTTTCAAATGGTTGAAGCTGTGGTATACGGAGATTGTCAGTCAAAGTAGATGAGATAATTTCAACAATATCATCTCAATTGCTTACCAATACCTGAGTGATGGTGAGTAATGGATCTTGTCCAGGGTATTGTGTTCCACTTGCAGTGGAAATAACCAGAAATTAAGAATTTATATGAAGGTACCAGTTGTTCTTCTAAGGCAAAATGTAACACTAGCACCTGCCCAGGAACAAGGAGAGCTTTAATGTTGTCCTTGACTTAGGAGAAGTAGCAGTTCTTGTCCCTTTAAGAGTCGAATATGTTAGTGGGAATAACAGCAAATAATAATGGGCAATCGTATTAATAGCGAGAGGTTTTGGTGATTAAAATGGTGCTTTAGCATGTAATAGCTTGAAGGATTAGGTGGTTTTTGGGGGGGAGCTAGGAAAGGCAAAGGGAGGTAATACAGTGAGGAAATTGTTATTTCTGCAGTGGTTAAACTATCTTACCATGTGTTAATCATTTGTGTCTGTTGGACTGTCTCCCAACCAGCAGTATACTGTATTTTCTGGGAGAGTCTCCAGGGATTTAATTTTGATTGTTTTCAGTTGCCTAGATTCTGGGAAGGATAAACAAAGTAATACTTTTTGCTGTTGGCCTTAGCTGCATTGAATTGTTAGAAAAGGGAAAGGCAGAAATGATATATTTTACAGAAACATCATGAAGAGATGAAGTATAGGAAGTTTCAGCTACTTTAGACAAAGAAACAATGGACATCTCATTGTCTTTTTTTTTTTAGTTTGCATTACCATTCTATATGTTGGACGAAATAAAAGCTACCAGCAAATATTTTTATAGTTCAGTTCTGTACAACAGATGGGGGTCAATCTTTTGAGTGACCAGGGCTTCACTTATACTTTGGCCGAGGAGATTGAAGGCTTGCAAAGTAATGGGAGGAAAATATGGGTGAAGCTGAGATTTGGGGGAAGTTTTATTTTAGATTAGAATGCAGTATTTCAGGTAATTCTGCCAACTGCTAGCAGTTTGATTCTGACCAGCTCAAGGTTGACTCAGCCTTCCATCCTTCCGAGGTGGGTAAAATGAAGACCCAGATTGTTGGGGGCAATATGCTGATCCTGTAAACTGCTTAGAGAGGGCTGTAAAGCACCGTAAAGCAGTATATAAGTCTAAATGCTATTGCTGTTATAATTGTTCTTTTAAAGCTGGTACTTTTTAAAATGTCAGGAAAATGTGTGTTCAGTTGTCAATAGTTCTGCTCAGAAAAGGTTTTGCAGGCTAAAGGGACATTATGTGAACTGGGCTGTAAGTGGTCCCCCTGCTGTACAAGATTTGGTTGGCAAATCTTCGTTTAGTGCAGCCCATACACTTATTCCTTCGTCCTCCTATTTACTAAGCATATAGATTCATTAAGCTGCCCCAAGGGTGGTGTTCGTTTTCCAGTTTTTTAAGTTTCCGTGCCTGGAAAATGAACTGCTTTGGCTATAAAGCTTACCTTTATATTTCTAAATATAGCAAAGATTTATGTTGCCACAACCAAATCTCTAGCAAAGAACTCTTTGCCTTTGAAAGGAGAGAAAGAGCTTCACAGTAACATGTTTTCATATGTTTCCAGGAACAAAAATAATTAAAGTTTATATGATGAAATAATTTTATTTCTTTTCATAACTCTAAAAAGTGTGTAATTTTTTCTACTATCTTATTAAAATAAACTATTTTATATACAAGAAATTAAAGTTTGCTAAATTCCCTGATAATTGTATTTTAGGAGTGTTAAATTACTTTGCAAGCCTCAGGATTAGTGTGATTTTATAACAATGCCTACGTTCTTGCCAGATTTAATATTATATGCTTGTGGCTTGATCCATATTATTATTTTCTTTTGTCTTTACTGTTAACAATTCAGGAAATACATATCCTAAAAACATACAGATTTATTATATTTTTTAACAGTTTCTTGGAATTATTAAGATTGTGTCATAGAAAAATGATTCGAAATTATGAGTCCTATGTATTAGCAGTTCCATGTAATAAAAATAGCTGAAAATATAAATACTGCAATTTATATAACTGTGATTGAAAAGAAGAACGTGTGGATAATTGCTGTGGACATACTAAGGGATAGTAGAATGGAAGACCAGAAGATCACAAAGTATCAATATCTGAAAACTGAAGTTGAAAGATTGTGGCATAAACTGGTCATGGTGGTCCCAGTAGTTATGGCACACCAGGTGCCATACCCAAAAATCTTGGGCACATTGACAAAATTTCTATCTGTCTTTTCCAAAGGCCACATTAGGACTACACATATACTACATCGATAGATTATGACATCCTAGACCCATGACGGCGAACCTATGGCATGCGTGCTACAAGTGGCACATGGATCCATATCTGAGGGCACACAAGGTGTTGCCCTATGTCAGCTCCAGAATGCATGTGTGTGCTGGCCAGCTGATTTTCAGCCTTCTAAGGTGGGGGGAGACCGTTTTCGCCCTCCCCAGGCTTGAGGAAAGCCTCCGGAGTCTCTGAATGGTGAAAAACAGTCCCAAAGGGCCTACCAGAAGTTTGCTTCCAAATTTCCGGTAGGCCTGTTGAGACCGTTTTTTGCCATCCACAGGCTCCGGAGGCTTTCCTGAAGCCTGGGAAGGGCGAAAAACGGCCCAATTGGCCTATTGGAAGTCCAGAGGCTTCAGTGAGGCCTGTGCACACATGTGTGGGGTCAGTGGGGGGGTTGTGCATGCATGTGTGAGGGGGCATTGCATTATGGATGTGGGCACGCGTGCGCACGCTATTGCACATGTGCGCACCCTTTTGGCACCCGAGCTAAAAAAGGTTTGCCATCACTGTCCTAGACTCTTGGGAAGAACTCAATGTGTAAGAAGGCCAACACCAGCTAATGAACTGTGAGCTGTGATTTCATGTTGTATACAATAACAACAGCAACTACAATGCCTTACGTATGCAAGATGTAATTGAAGTTTGCAATGGTTAGATGGTGCCTTAGTTTGGGTGAATCTTCTAGATACACCCAATATTTATTTAAGTGTGATAAAGAGCCTAAATTGTCATGATTTAAATTATGGAATAACCAGGGAGAAAAATATTGAACCTTTGTTAACTTCAGTATATTGAACTAAAAGTGTTACCATTGATGCATGGATACATTTGAATTTCATTCTCATGTTATCTTAGCTCTTATATAAAATTATATTTAATCAGATTAAAAAACCTACACTGTATAGGATTTTGTTTCCACAGCAGTCAAAAAGATGTTTATAGGAAGTCTTATGCATTCTTCTGTTCCTAGAAGCTAATTCTCAAACAGCTTTTAGTTGTCAGTGGATTAATTGTTTCAAATCTGTTCATCATTCCTGAGCCAGGTTAAATGCTTATAATAAAAGAAGTCTTATTTATGTTTAATAACTTTTATTAATTCTTTTGTGTCTCTATTAGGTATAAATGACCAAGGACTGTATAGAGTTGTAGGGGTGAGTTCAAAAGTCCAGAGACTTCTGAATTTGTTGATGGGTATGCTCATTTTTCAAATCTGCTTCTATCATTATATATATGCATATATTTTGTGGTGTTTTTTCCCCAATTTTTAGTTTTCTCTTTAAATCAAGTAAAGATGAGAAAACAACTTGATTTGGGGGAATTGGCTTTTTTAATGGATGCTGAGAAGGCATAATTTAATACAAAGCTTAAGATTCCCATTATGCCCTTTAATTCACCAAAGTTTTAAAAAAATCTGAAAAAAATATAAAAATCTGAAAGATTTAAGCTATTTTCAGTTTGCTCAAGATTTCTCCTTAATTATGAGAGGACAAAATTTTGATGAAATGAAAACAGTATCTTTAGATATTTTTAAAAGTAGAATATTTTCAACATACTGAAATTTGTCTCATTTCAGTGCAAATATATTTAAATGTACATATCTGAATTTAATCATTATTTTGAGTTCTAGCGATTTTTCTAGGAAATTATAGATTCTCATCCCCGTGATAAAATGTTCATTTAATTCTGACACAAATATAACTATCATTCTTCCTATTGTTAGAATGAAACTATTCACCTGTCTATTATCTAACCCCACCGGAGTAGTCAACACTGCAAAATTTTCTTGCGCACAACTTTTGGCAGTACATGCAATCAGATCAGACTACCTGGTTTACATGAGTTTTCTGTATCTTCCAAACCTGTCATTTGATAGAATCACTGGTCTGACTCTCAAGGATTCATTGATATTCAGAGAAGCTAGTTTGCAACAGGCTCCTCTCCAGGAGCATGTAGCTCCATCTGTGCTGATAACACAGTGTTCTTTGGCAGATAAAACTAGAGGAAACTAGCAAATGAATTCATCTTATTACCCCAGACATTATGTGGATGGCAAAGTCCTTTATTTTACTGTATGCACTGCTATCAAATCCTTGCCACTTGTGCGATGCTGACCGTCTCTGCTGAAAATATGACAGATATTATACAGTATACTGTCTTGTTTGCCGTATTAATTTGTCAAGATGATTGGCTAATTATTAATTAACTATCTTTGTTATTGGCAATTACATTGAATTTTAAAAAGGTATATAGACCTCAATGTTTCTTATAGCTTCAGGAAGAATTAGGAAGTAAAAGGAAAAAGCTATTGAGACAAAAGGCATGAATCCTGTTATGGAAACCTAGTATTTTCATAAAACCCAACTTAATCTATTGTTTTGTTGGAGAAAGTAATTCAGACAGTTTAAATTTAAATAGCTGATGGCAGTTCCAGTTTAGTACAGTGGTTTAAGGCATTGGGATAGAAAATGGAAGACCATGAATTCAAGTCTCACCTTAGGCACAAAGTCAGCTGGGTGACCTTCGGCTAATCTCTCTCAGTCCTGGGAAGGCAAACCACTTCCGGAAAAAAAAACTACAGGAACTAATCCAGGCAATTGCCAGGAATCGACACTGTCTTGAAGTCATACACACAAAAATCCTTTTACACACATATTATAGAATGTAATTTATTTCCTTGTATTTTGATAGTTTGTTGCGTATGCATCAAATAGAAGTTTATTTTGGGATTCTGTTTTTATAAAGAATATTAGCTACTATCCTATTCATTTTTAAAGCTTGTTTTTTATGGAAAGTCAGGAAACTAAATCCTATTCTGCTACTGCATCATGTTTCAGCACATTGTTTTACCTTACAAAAACTTACCTGGATAGGTATGTAATTGTAAGAAAGATCTCATCTCCTATCTTAACTTCCCTAAATTGTGATCCTCAGGCTCATCAAAATTTTCAAGAGGAAAGGAATGTTGTGAAAAAGAAAAAATGAAGTTAGGGATAGAAAATGCATAAAATGAATGTGCATGTTTAAGTAATTTATCTACTGAAATAGAATATTACAGTTAGGAATTAAATGGATCTGATTGTTAGATAAATACTGTAACATTCTTCATAAGTGTCCCTGTCATTACATATGAGAGTTTTAAGCATGGATTACAACCTTGTCAGGAGCTTCTTATCGCTGAGAACATTTTTTTGTATTTATTTATTAAATTTATTTGCCGCTGCGGGGCTATTCTGGGACACTTAGAACAATAAAACGGGGGAAAATAAAACAAAAATAACAGTAGTAAAGGAACAAAATCATAAAAGTAAACAATGGAAGTTCTGTAGCAAAGAAGCAAGCCATAGAGAACATTTTGGCTGGAAATTCCATTCATTGCCAAAATCTTGCAAGGTGAGAAACACCTTGATTGTTTTTGGTGGCTAAGATAGGTGTGATGCTCTATGCTAGTCTAGTTATTTCACGGGATCTAATACACAGCGTAGTAAGAACATGCACTCTGACCTCCAGTCACTTAGATTGCCTAGTTTCAAGGCCTGACTTTTTAGGGAGCTGTATCAAATGTTAGGCACTTCGTAAAGCCCAACTGTACTCTTCTTTTATATTCTAAAGTGGCCTCACCTTAGTGTCTTTTTATCTATACTCTGTTGGGATCTTAATGTCTGGCCACTGAATCTTGGAATTTTATGCCTGCAAGGAAGTCATTTTGAATATACAACAGATATTTGTCTGTTGTTCTGGATTGCGGAAAAAATATCTCTTTTGTCTGAAGGATAAAAGAGATGTATCAATAATATCAATCAATATATATTAATTTCATTGACAAAATGTAATCTAACCAGCCAAAACAATAGAGTCCATGAGAAGTCACTCTACCAACTAATTTGATTTCTGCAGTCCTGTATCTCTTCCAGACAAAGGAGCGTTAAGCATTATATATTAAATGTTTGACTTCAAAATGTTACTTTGATATAAGTATTGCTTTTCATGCTGTATTAATGAGTGCCATTTGTCCCAGAATATAAATATTTTATATCAGAATATAATATAAGCCTGCTAGTACATAATGCATAGAGACCACAATAGACAACAGGTGTAAATTTGATTTTTGAAATGGTCTTTTCTGTACTTGTACAATTCTCCCACTATCTTTTAGTTTCTACTTCTCTATTCATAGAAGATAAGAAACAGAATCTTGCAGGTGTATGGCTTATTCTCTTCATTAACAGAAATTTATGATTCGATTTATTGATGCTTTCATAAGCTCAGTTATACTGTAGAGTATCTGGAATCTAAATTATAGATTTAGATTCCAGATTAGGTTACCTGCTTGTATTTATTTTCTAGATGCAAAAACATGTGATGAAGTTGATTTGGAAGGTAATACAGAATGGGAAGTGAAGACAATAACAAGTACAGTGAAACAATACTTAAGGTAAATATGTCCTATTTCTGTAATTTCACTGAAACGATAATAGATGGTGAATGTTATCACATTTTTTGAAAAATTCGAATGTAAACAATTTTAGGAAGTATGTAGAATATTATTTTCTGGAATTTTTTACAATCCTTTAAAATCTGTTCCATGTCAGATGACCTCAAATGACCTGGGAGGAAGTTTAGACTGGAGGGATCAGCAACATATCAAACTGCCTTTTCTGTAGCAATGCATGGGCATATTTTTTCTCTATGGCCTCAACTGATTTATTGACACAACATTTCTTTTGGCTCATTCTGCCACCCTCCGTTTAGTTCTGTCCTGTCCTGTGATTGGAGAGTTGTACTGCCAATTGATAGTTAAGCTCCTTTACTTCTTTTCAACATTCCTTTGCTTTAGAAGGAAGAAGAAGTAGATTGTAATTTTCAGAGTGCAATCTGTGGAAATAGCCATAATAAACTTTTATTTTTTGAAATAAACACATCCTTTAAAGAATTGATTGTTTTCTGTATGGTAATCATACATTTATATTTCCTGGCTCTGATAGAAACTTCAAGGTTTTCCTCCTATGCAATATGGAATACAACCCAGATAAATATTTCATGGAATGATGATTTTTTTTTCTAGTTTTTATAAAAGGCATCCTAATTAGAAGGTTAAACAGTGCAAAATTAAAATGAATACATTGTAGTATGATAAAATATATAGTTCCCCCTCCCTTTTAGAATGTTTGTATTTAAACTTGATTGTAAATTTAAATGATCTTTTTTTCTCTTAAATTATTACAATGTTTTTGTCTTAACAGAAGCCTGCCAGAGCCTTTAATGACGTATGAGTTACACGGAGAGTTCATCACTCCTGCTAGTAAGTATATAACATTTATCTCTTTTAAAATAATAATTATTGGAAATCAGAGAAATCCAGTTAGGAAACTTCATAGTCAAAATCTTTTCTTAAAAAATCATTGTATATTTCTGGTCCTCCTACAAATCCATACAGTATTCAGAATGTTTAAAACTTTCTACGCAGTACAACAACTTCACTGCAAACTATTATACAATCTATATATTCCAATTCATATATAAAACTAAGTGTATTGAGCTAAATACAAGGATGTTGCAATATAATATACATGTATTAGCATCTTATGAAATGGGCAATGAGAAAACTCCCAGAATGTAACGTAGTTGAATTATATAGAAGCTAGAACTTTGTGTTAAGAATCTTTCAAAAAGACTGCCACATAACCATATTTAACTAAAGAAGAATTATTTTATGATTCAGTTTCCCCTGCTTCCCCCATCCGAAAATCCATATTGTACTGTAAGGGGAAAAAAACCCACCCTAGATATTGATTGGCTGATTATGTTAACATGAAATGCTCAATTACAATACTCAAAATATTTAAACCTACCTTTTATGAGAGAAGAAAATATTATCAGTTTCACTATGATTATAACTTTTTAAATGGGAAGGCTAAAGAAGTTTATGACTTAAAGAAGCAGAGGGACAGCTAGCAGCAAGGAAGTGACCAGAATATGCAATGGTTTTAAAGAGAAAAATGAACCTAATGCACGATATTTGGAGGATATGAAGAAAGAAAGAGCTGTAAAAAAGAAGGATCTATAAAATACAGATTTGAAGGACTCTTTTAGTATTTAAGCTTGTAGATGCTTGGAGGAAGAAGGTAAAAGAGATAATGGTACTAAAGGATATGGAAGATAAATGGTTGGAGTGGATAGTATGTGTTTATTTAATTCGATTTTTATTCACTATTTTATTTTTTATTTTAACACTGCTTGTTTCACTATCAAGTGACTCTTGCCACCTAATTATTTACAAATCTACATAGGTTTAGCAATTCTAATTTTTTACCATATTTGTGCATCATTTCATTTCCATTATGCCCCATGTGGGGCTTTGACATGTCTGTACTATCTCAGTGAATTTGCACTTCAGCAAATTGTTTAAATATTATAGTTAGGGTGGTTTTCAGAAAATAGAACTGATGCTTGGTTGTATATTAAGGAACGTCATAAACAAGGCCAAGAGAATAAAAAGTTACCCTCTTTATGATAAATGTTCTATAACTAGCAACTTTAATATAGTGCTGAAGTTTCCTAGCATCTGTGGAGATGAAAAAAGTATCAAAAAAGGATTTAATTTTGTATATTTAAATATGCACAGGTAGCAAAAAAATTAAAATGTTTATACATAATTTTCAGCATACATTGTGCCAAGTGCATAGCTATGAATTATTGTTCTTTCTTTTATGTAGAAAGTGGTAGCCCTGAGTCCCGTGTTAAAGTTATCCACTCCTTGGTTCATAAACTTCCAGAAAAGAACAAAGAAATGCTTGATATTGTCATGAAGCACTTAGCAAAGTAAGCCTCTTGTATTTTACTTCGATGTTTACATTTTTTCCTTTGCAGTTCCTGAAGGCTGATTATGTTCGGAGATGTATTTTTATATTTCATATAAACACCAAAAACAAATGTTTGCTTTTTGCCTTGTTGTATACTGTATATCTATTTTAGAAAATTTAACCTGGGTGATTGGATATATGATAGATAGATAGATAGATAGATAGATAGATAGATAGATAGATAGATAGATAGATAGATAGATAGATAG
>JANHGD010008424.1:11650-21884 GCA_027560375.1 Imantodes cenchoa | reverse complement strand
TTTTAATTGTTTTATTATTGTTGTATTGATTTTAATATTGCTTTTATAGTTTCTTATTGTTGTATTTGTATTGCTTTGTTGTTGGACACCACTCAGAGTCCTTTGGGACTCTGGGCCTACAAATACGAATAGATAGATAGATAGATAGATAGATAGATAGATAGATAGATAGATAGATAGATAGATAAATATGAACACCTGTCCTCTTGGGCTGACCAGGGACTTCACTGTCATCCAAATGCATTTTTAATTGGTGTTCTTCATTCAGCCATGCATTCATATAGTCTACTTAAGTTTACCATTTGCAAGTGTTTATGCTATTAGATACTTGGATTTCATGGTACTTCAGTAGACTCAAGCAAATGAGGTGAATGTTGGATGACATTGTATATGTACATGTGTTTTTTCCTATCAAAATATCACCTCCAGAGAGTTCCAAATATAGACTGGGCAGAAAAATATGCCAATACACAATTATGAATTAAAATAGCACAATCACAAGACTTTTCCTTTTCCTTCACAAATCTGTCCACACCATTGTAGTTACATGTATGTTATTCCCCCCCCCCCCGAACTGAATTGAATCAGCTATGTGAAATATCCTTTCAGTAATTCCCATTCGGTATAAATTGTGTGGAATATCAATAGAACAGCCTTTTCTATATTGTGAAAGAAAAACAAAGAGCATGCTGTAGTTTCTCGTACATGATCTAGGTCTTCTGATGTTTTCTTCATACCATGAAAGGAATCAAACCTGAACGACAAAATAAAAAGCACTGGCTTTTAAAAAGACCACTGCATCCTTTTTGAGTGTGAAATACTTTTAAAACCAAGCCCTTAATGTCCTATGTTCTAGGCAGCTGTTGTTCATAGGAGTCCACAGTTTTATTCCTATCTATGTAATTGTGGATATTAAAGTCTAATGGGCGAAGTAAACAAATAAACTTTATTACGGTCATTGATCAGCCAAAAAACAAACAAAAAACACAATTTCCAGAACAATAAATAAAAAACCACAGTAAAACAAAGAAAGTAAAATAAAAGGATCTGGTAATCTGTAGATCTAGCCGGATGGAGAGTTAGTATCTGCAGTTGGGCATCTTTATAAAGGAAGTATTACAGCAAAACGGGTCAGGAGTTCCTTCATCACAGGGGCAAAATCTTTGTTTCAGATGGGATACCCTGCAACTTCCCAGGAATAGCTGTTGGGATAATGTTAAATTTGCCTGAGTTGATGCTTTGAATTTGGATCATGTGATTTGGCAAACTTGGAAAATGGCGAATGACTGTCTAAGACAGTGATGGCGAACCTTTTTTGGTTCATCTGCCAAAAAGAGGCACAGGGTGCAGTCGTGTACGTGTGTGCCCACACCCATAATTCCATGGCGGGGGGGGGCCGCGCATGCATCATGACACACACACACCGCTCTTCTTCTTCAAGTTGGAAAATGGGCCATTTCTGGCCTCCAGGGGGATAGGGAGTGCCGTTTTTGCCCTCCCCAGGCTCCTAGAAAGGCTCTGAAGTCTGGGGAGAGCGCCGGACCTGAGCTCATGTGCCCACCGATATGGCTCCTCATGCCACTTGTGGCACGCATGCCATAGGTTCGCCATCACGGATCTAAGAACACATCTTGGAGTTTGGCAGTGAGGTGTGATTGGCTTCCTAATCCTGGACATATTGTTTAAAAGCTACCCTTAAATAGTCATATACCATCTTCAGGATTAAATTAAGCGAAAGAGCATAGCACTTCAGTTTTTCATGCAGTGTCCTATCCCAGGATTAAACAAAGTCAACACTTAAAGTCAGAAATAGTAAGCTCATGAGAAAAGAAATCAACTTAACAAATAACAGAGGATGAATGTCCAAATATAAGCTTCAGTGTTGATCCCACCAGCCTCATGAACAAGACCATATTTGGAACAGATTGTGGGACTTGAAATTTATTATTTAAGAATTTAGATTGCACCCTTTCAAAGAGTGGAAGAGCCATATGGTGCCAATTAGGTTCTGAACAAAAGTTGGGCCTATACATTGGCTGAAAATACTGTTAATGCACTAGATATGAATAGTGCATTGCTTGTATAATCTGCGTTTTGGAAGACATGATCCACATGTGCCCTGCATTTATTAATACCATGACATGCTATCTCTAAATTCTTTAAAATGTGTTACCAAGCAAGAATTTTAGAGCGCTTACTACATACTGGCAAATCTTAGGTACAAGCTGTAAAAAACAAAGGCAAATCACAGTATCCAAAGAGTCTAACCGAGGCAAATTTAATGTCCTTCCAATAGCTTTCCTGAGTGGAAATTAGATGGTATCAGGATTTTTTTAATTAAAAAAATTATATTTAAGTGCTAATGCCGTACAATATGCAGCTAAATCTTGCTTTAGATCTTGCTTTAGATCATTTTGTGTCTGTGATAACAGCACTGCATCATTTGCATATAGGAGAACTGCAGTGTTTCTATCATTCTGTTTTGGAGAATGATGAACTAGATTATTTATCTTGGCTGCAAGAGGACTCAGACTTAGCCTGAATATTAGTGAAGCCAAGATACATCCTTGCTTCTACCGACAAAAAATTCCTTAGTGGCAGGGATAAAAATAAAGTAGCTCCAGAAATGAATATGTTTTTAATAATTTCAAGTGTAATAAGTAGAATATATTTTAGTATCAAAGAGAATTGTTCATTAAGCTGTGATATTTACCAAATCTATAAAACCATTTGTCCTTCAACAGTCCTTGAGAAAAGGACTGCATCTTTTCCTGATGCTCCTCTGCCCTTGTACTTAGAATTTATCCAGATACCACAATTAATATGTGTCACTAAACTTCCATAATAAGCCTTTAAATGAAGAATTGAGAGAATAATGCATGTTTTCTATTGCCCTATCAATAACTTAAAATATCAAACTGACAGTGTATCCATCAAATTGACATACTGCCAATAACAGCCACTTAATATAACCATTAAATTACTGACTGACATGAATCACCGCATCCATAAAGGAAGATTCTCTCCCATCCACTTTTTTCCTCCATATACTATTCTCTTTTTAACCTCTCCTGTATTTTTCTCCCTTCCTTAACATATTTTACACGAGAAAATATTGACTGGAATCAGGTAATATCTTCATTCTCTTTTAGCTAGTTTAGCCATTATTATTGCTCAGGAGGATTTGATTGAGGGCAGGACTTGGGTTCAAAGCAGTAGTGGGTTCTACTTACCTTTGATAGTCGTTCGGGAACAGGAGTGTGTGGGCACGTGTGCAGTGCTTCTATGCATGCGCAGAGTGTTTTTTTGATGGTGTCCGGCTGGGTGGGCAGAGCCTTCCACCTCTGCCGCTACCAGTTCGCCGTACCGAGTTGAACTGGTAGCAACCCACCACTGGTTCAAAGGAAAAAATAAAATGGCAGAATTTGGATACTGCCATTATTCAGGATTGGTGCAATTTCTATGCGTTTTTAATTTCTTTTAAGATACATTCCATATAAAGATTCAATTTATGATTTTGCAACCAACGATACAATGTATGTGTCATTATACAGAAGGAAAATTATTCTTTATTTATTCAGTATTAGTATTTGAAAATGACATCAAAGAAGAGAATCCCAAGACAATCAGCTACTTTTCTTTAAGCAGCTACGAGTCAGTCTGCTACCACTATATACCACTATAGCTTATTCTTGTTATATTTTCTTCTGAAAAGGGAATCTGTTCCACTTTGCAAAGTGTAAGAAAAAAGTGCTCAATAGCTTCCTCTGAGACATTTCATTTATAATTCATTTTTGCTGGGTATTTAAAGTGCTTGAACTGTTGTCTTTTTCAAGTCTTTTAATAACTTAGCTTTAATATCTTAAATATAACTGGAAAAATTGAGTCATGCTCCAAATCTCTCTCAGAGATGCAGTGAATACTTCAGAAGCAAAAGGGTCCAGTGACAATCATTAGATTTTTCAACTAATACGGTATAAGTGCTTCAAAATCAAAGTATTCTAAAATATTTTGTATTGGAACAGTATTGTGATATATTAGGCCCACTGATTTTTATCTTACCATTTAGATCGTAAGGTCAGAAAGTACTACCGATTCTGAATATTTCTGTTATTTTAAAGTCTTTTCATTATAAGGAATCTGGTATCTCTGTTTTCAATTAATAAATTTTATTAAAATGCATAAGCTTTCATGAGTTGCAGGTCACTTCAGCAGAATGGCTAGACAGACAAATCGCTACCCCAGAATAACAGGGTTCTATGTGCGTCGTGACCAATTTACGGGAAATGAGCCTTAAACATTTGAAAAATTGTACTGGCTACCCCATTGTACGTAGAAGGACAAATTTTGGTATGTGAACCTACCAGCAAATAGTGCATGCAAGAAAAAAAAATGAGGCCGATGGTGACTCATCTTGGGGTTATACAGAAGGCTCCAAATATCAGATAGAACCCTGTAATTCTGAGGTAGCGAAATGTAAGATTTAAATGGGGGTAAAACCCTGATAAAGGAAATGATTGGAGATTAGGGTTATGGCATGTAAAACAAATTACATCTGTCTGACAGATTACTAATTAATAATAGTAATGTGTTTAGAACTCAGTGTGTTTATTGAGATGTTCTGAGATTTCAAAAACTTTAGATATATGCAAGTTCAGCATTTTCTTGCTAAGCGGTGGACTTAATCCTGCTTTTCCAAAACAGTTTCCAATACAACTTTGGCCTCATTTGGAGAGCTGGTGTCAAACTTCTGTTCATTAATTCTTTGAGGAAAATCTGTCCAGTTTGTTCTACATAAAATGCAGAAGATACATTGTTTGCAGATGATGGAATCTATCACATATGATGGAGAGTATGTATAGATTCCTTTAATCTTGTACATCTATTTGTTTGGTGATGGTGTTTCTGGTGTAGACCAGGTAGCAAGTAGACCTTTGGGATTGTGGTGCTTGGAATGGGACGGTTCATCTCCGACCCTTCCTCCTCCTTAGGCATTTCTCATTGGGCAATTCTCCCCCGACTTTTCTCTTCAGGTGACATGTTTCCAGCTATTTGCCCTGGGCAATAGATCACGGCATCTGCGTCCTACACCCTTCGGTACAGCCATTTCGCAGAAAGAGGGTTCATCCTGGATGTTCCCCCCTCCTCCGGACAGTTAGCCCCCATCCAATCACCTAGAGGGGGTAGAATAGAAATCCAGGGAAAGGAGAGAGATGCTGGATTTCTAAAATACTTTTAAGCAGATTTTTGAAGCAGGTAGAATTTGAAGCGTTTACGAACAAGGGTAGAAAGAGGATTTTAGAAATCCAGCATCTCTCTCCTTTCGCTGGACTTCTATTCAACCCTTCTAGATGATTGGATGGGGGCTAACTGTTGGGGGGGGGGTGGAACACTCAGGACGAACCCTATTTCTGCGAAATGGCTGTGCTGAAGGATGTGGGACGCAGATGCCATGACCTATTGCCCAGGCCAAACAGCTGTAGACGTGTCGCCTGAAGAGAAAAGTCAGCGGAGAAACGCCCGAGGAGAAGGAAGGGTCAGAGAGGAACAGTCCTAGACCCATGGTGCTGTCTCCTTCCATGTTTGCTGTGAGAATCTGCTTCAGGTACACTGTACATCTGATAAAATGAGCTGAATATTATAAAAGCTTAGGCCTTTTAATACTATAAACTCTGTTAGTTGGAAAATATCAACTTCTTCCTCTTAATTTTTTGCTACCATAGACTTATATGATTCTCCTCTTATAGAATTTCAACCATATGTCCCTATCCCTCACCTTTATCATTAATTAGTGTTCCTGGAAAATAGAGATTCAAGGATTGATTTTAATTTGTTTATGTGAAATATTGGTTGAACAATTTTGGAAAAGTTTTATAAATTATGGATTAACCCAATTAACATGCATTTTTCTTCTCTTTTTCTGTGTTCTTCAGTGCATCTTTCACGAGAACCTGGCTGGCTAGAAGGAACTCTAAATGGGAAGAGAGGACTCATTCCGCAAAACTATGTCCAGTTTCTTTAGTTTTCTTCTGAATGCTTGGAAGGTGTACATGGTATCCATGGCTATAGACAGATAGACACTGTATATTGCTTTTCTTGGCTTCAGAAACTTTTAATCAGTATAAATGTGAGGTTAATATCTTAATCTGTATAAAGAGTTAACATTTGCATGTAATTTTATAAGAAATAGGAGAGAGAAAGAGAAGGCAATTTAATGTTATAAATAATGCTTTGTAAAGATTTTGAGTTGTTTGTACGTTTGCATGTCTGTGAGAACTTGACTCAAAAAGCCGTTTAAATTGTTATCCAAATACCAGTTTTAAAAGATCAAAAAAAAATGTTTAATCTGCTTTTGTATTTTAAATTTGAGAGGTATAAAACTTTGGAAAGTGGACTCGAATAACTTCTTTGCAAATACTACAAACCAAAACTGTTGGGAAAGATTCATATGGCCAATTCATTGTGAAGGTTGTAGTTGACCTTAAAAAAAAGGCAGAGTTCTTCAAGCTGAGCAAAAGTCCAGATTATTTCAGGAATGCAGCCATGTAATTTACTTAGCAGCGGCATGGAAGCAGTTTGCTGTTGCCTTCTGGGGATTCCATTTTTTTATTTCTGCTGTAATCTCCAATTCAAACTTTGAAGGACTCCATCTGAATACTCACCAGGCTAGATCCAATGTATTAATTGCGAATGCCCCTTAGTTTGAGAATGAATAAATCAGCTGGAAAAATAGGATGCATTTAAAATCTACAGAAGGGATGAATCAAATGTAATCTTCAAATGTCCAAAGTATGAAAATAAATCTGTATAAATTATGTAGTTTCACTTAAATGCGTATATACTGTTAAATGCAAAAGCTTAGGCAACACTGCATGTTTTGGTTAATAACTAGATGGACAAAAGTTGATATAACTTCTACAGGATACAAAGTTAAGTAAGCATTTTACTGAAAAGTTAAACACAGGCTTGCTATATATGCACCCGATTACAAATTCAAAGACAATGAAAACTGATTATGGTAGGTGCAGAAGTTTGGATGTTCTTTCAGTCAGCACTTTGTAACACCTCCTTCCACAGGAAAAACGATTTTCAGATGTAGACAACTTTAATTTTTTCTCTTTGTACCTCTGAAATTTATACTACTCTTCTTTGTAGAATTATTGTAGCTCAGAAATTTTCTTAGGATTTCCTACATGCATTGCATGTTTGAGAACACCCTACAGATTTTCAATTATAATGAAGTCTGCAGAATGTGAAGGTACTTGAAAAACCTTTCATAGTAATTTACAATCAATTTGAGGATATATGTCAGATTACTACCTTATTGAAATATCCATCCTCAATATAGTTTCAATTTCTTTTACGACTGGATATTATCTTCTAGATTATGTTGATGGGTAGTTGAAAGTTCTGTCCTGCAATATTCACTGTTTTATTATTCTGTGTAATCAACTACACACAAATACTAAGCGTGCATTCAATTTGCAGACCTATATCATGTATAACTTTGTACCATGCAGAGACTGGGTCAGCTTCTCTTCACTAAGGATTCATTAAAATATAACCTAACCAGGATTGCCAATTTTTTTTATGATCCCCTGAGAACCATTGATTAAAATGAAATATAAACTGTAACTTACTATTGATTTGACAACTTTTTCTTCACTGTCTTCAAAAACAGTTTTTACAAATTTCCAATCAGTTGGTGAAATTCAGGACTTTTTTTTTCATGTTCAACCAAGTTTTTAAGTCCTAAGGATAATGTAAAGGAACTGAATGGATGGTGACTACTTAATTCTTTGTCATGTAGCTAGCTGTTGTAAATTTCTGTTGTCAGATTTTCCGAACAAAAGATGAAAAATGCTGATAACTATATCTTTCTATAATAATGTAGTGTTTATTACCCCTAGTTAATTTGGGCTTTTTAACAATAATATATGAAAAAACTATTATACTGTTCACTATAATATAGGTTTCCACATTTTAGGTAATGATATCACTTAAATGTACCACTTTGTAAAGAAAAATAGTTGGAAGTAGTAGGATTTTGAGGACAGGAAATTGAAACAGTGGAAATATTAATTTTACATTCTTGAATAATGGTTTCTACCAATGTGTACATCAACTGATCTTACACTGCCTGATCAGTAAATTCTTAACGATTTTCAGCCAGAACTATATGCTCAGTTGAAAAATGCTGATTCTGAGATTACAGTGACATAATCTTTTGTGACTGATTTGTGAACTGCTACATTCAATTAACCTAAGCAGCAGTTTTCAACATTTTGTTTGCTTAAATTGTTTCAGAACTGACTTCTGCTGCATCTTTTGCATCTGAGATAATACATACATAGAACCTAATCTATTACAAATTGGAGTGTGCATTTTCCTAGGTATATGTATACATAACTCTGCAGCTTTCAAAACCAAGTCTTGACTATAACGTAGTTGATGGCAAAATGCTTATTAAGAAGATAATGATATTTTGCCCCATGTAGAGTGGATCACTATCTTATTTGGAATTCCAAGCATCAGCACACTTAGACTATGCTATAAATACAATTCGGAGCAAGAACAGCAGCCATATCTTTTTTTCATCTTACATGGAAAGCTGAAAAAAACCCCCACCATGGCTGCTTTTGTCAATAGCAGAAAGGTGCTATGCTTGTAGAGTTTCTAAAGCACTACTTTTGAATCATTTTTGACATATGCAGACTACATATTTTAAAAGCAGTGCTCCCTAAATTCTATCAGCATGTTAAGTGTGCTACTAGAAGAGGGAACATTGGACAAAGTATATACCAACATTAAACATGGCTATAAGGTTATACAACTGCCATATTTGGGACAATCAGACCATATGCCACTGCTTTTAGCATCAACGTACATCCCTGTTAGGAGACGGGCTTTGCCTATAATAAAGACAGTTAAATCTTGGCCAGAAGATACTTCCCAATAACTTCAAGATTGTTTTTAGAACACAAATCGGGACATCTTTTACCACCCTGACTTAGAGGAGCACACTGCAGCTGTTCTGTGCTATATCAAACACTGCACAGATTACTATCACTGTGGATAAACGTATTAGAACGTATTCCCAATCAGAAGCCCTGGATGACCAAGGAAGTCCAGCGCCTCTTGTGTGACAGGATCAAGGCCTTTAGGTCTGGTAATGGGGCAAGATTCAGTGTTGCCAGAACTAGTCTGAAGAAAAGTATTCGGAAGGCCAAGACTGATTATAAAGGGAAGATTGAGGATAATTTTTATAGTAATAACATGAGGCAGATGCGGTGAGGGATTCAACAAATTACCAACCATCAACCGACCAGTGTCATCTCTGCTGAGGGGGATGATTCATTGGCAGAGGAGCTGAATCATTTCTTTGCTCGCTTTGAAATAGAGACATCAGAGACAGTTAAAATACAGCCACCAGCCCATTGTAGCCACCACCTCATTGTGGAGGAACAGGAGGTGAGTGTTAGAGAAAATAATTTATGTAGGCAGAGGAATTTTATCTCTGCTCCTCTGAACCATAATTAGAGATGATAAATCTTGTTTCTCATGAGGGTAAAGTAAGTCCGAAGTAAAAATCTTCAAAAATAGCTTATTTATTTATAAAAATATAACAGGAGACAGAAAATATACATCCTATCGGATCAAGAATCAAAGGGAAAGAGAAAGAGGGAGGTACAAAAGTTTAGAAAATGCGCAGAAAGATTCATAAGCACGAGATAATGTTTACAATATAAAAAGCTTCAGAATAAAAGTCAGGATGCAAGATAACATTGTCGATGATGCCATGTCAGAATAATGTATCTGTCCAGGTCAGCTGGCAAATCAAAATGAAAACAGTGACAGTGAGAAGGATTCTGAAGGCTGTGGACCCTAGGAAGGCTGCCGGTCCTGATGGTATCACTGGCCGAGTGCTTAAAGACTGTGCTGATCAGTTGGCTGGAGTCTTTACCAGAATCTTCAATCAGTCTTTATCCCAGTCCACTATTCCATCTTGTTTGAAGGCTTCCACCATTGTTCCACAAAAAGTTCCCTAACAATTACCTTAACTATTACAAACCGTTGGCACTCACTCCTATCATCATGAAGTGCTTTGAGAAATTGGTCTGCTGGCACATCATTTCTGGTCTTCCGCATTCGCATTCGCATCCTTCAGTCTCGAAAGACTATGGTATCATACTCTGGACTCTCCAGAGCATGAAGCCTGGGTAGGTTAGTATGG
>JANHGD010008416.1:17909-28760 GCA_027560375.1 Imantodes cenchoa | reverse complement strand
ACGCTCTTCGCGCTCCCTGCTCCATCGGCTCTACCGCGAAGAAGAGCCGACAGCGAACCGGGAGGATTTCACCCCTGAATCAAAACAATGGGGGAGGGAGGGCAAACCTTTCACTTTCGGCTGTCTGCATTGTTTCCAGCTTTGAGTGGGCTCCTCTGTTGAATCCTTTGACTTCTTGCTCTTCCAAAGATTCAAGCATTCGAATCACATCTTTATTTACTCCTCTTCGTTTTGCCAGGACAAGAGGTGTTGCCCCTTGATGATTGCTACGTGAAGGGGAAGAAGAAGAAAAAAAATGGTAATAGAACAATTTCTATCTAAAAAACATATACATATCAATTGTATGGAAAAAAAAATCATTTATCTTAGTTTATTAGAAATTGTACCTCATTATTTTTCATCCACAACTCTGAAAGTGGTTCACGTTAATAATCTGGTTGAATTTGCATTATACCTCAAGTCAAGCACTTTGATCTAACAGTCACTCCTTAACTTTACCTCCTGTGTTACAAGGATGTTATATTCTTCTGGATTTTAAAACCAAGGTAATTTAATTAAGAGTCCTTTGAAAAAAAAGCTGTTGATAAATTGCTGGCTCTCTCCCCACAAAACGATAGAAGTTTCTTTCTTTCAATGAAAAGCTGAAATCTCTAGTAATAATACAAATACGTATATAAATCTAGCTGTTGTGTTAAGCAGAATTAAGTAACTAGAGGTAAAAATATCTGAATCTTACATATGTTTCAATTGCATCAGACTTAAAAGTCAAGAGTATGTGTAAAATGATTAGATTTTGTAAGAGATTATTACCTTATAGGTAATCTCTATCCAGAAAGACAATAATATTGGAATGATATAATTTCCTTCTAAAACCCCTTAATTCTTGTATATGAATTGTACATGAATTGGTCAAAAAAGAGCTTGTGAAACTGAAATTAGAACTTTATTTTCTCTGTATTAGGGTTTAAGAATTCAAAGATGGCAGATATTTGGAAAATATTGCCTTCTTTGATCACGCCTTAATTATTTTTATAAATAACTCAAAGCGGTCAACCTAGTCAACATACCCAATTTTCCCCGCAACAACCTTGTGAGCTGAGTTCGGCTGAGAGAGAACGACTGGCCCAAAGTCAACCAGCTGGCTTTCATGGCTAAGGCCCAAACGGAACTAACAGTCTCCCACTTTCTAGCCTGGTGCCTTAACCACAACACCAAACTAGGTCTTTTTACCTGACACTTCAAGTCGACATCATAAATAGCTATTTCTTTTAAAAAAACCTACAGGTATTCCAAAACTAATTTCTTTTAACATGATCCTTGACTTATAATTTACCACATAGCTCTATGTTTACAGTCCTTTACAATATTAGCATAACCTCCATTCTTGTTCACTGAAGGATGAAAAAGCCCATTTTATAATATTACAGTTGCTACACGGAAGCCACTTTGACAGCCTACTATTATTGCAGTTTTAAAGTCAGCCTCCTGGCTGTCTTTACTTAGCAACCATACCTGGGATACAATTGTACTTATAATCTTACTTCAGCTTTCCTTTACTTTACGACCTGCAAAGGTCATAAATACAAGGATTGGTTGTAAATAGCAATAGCAATTAGACTTATACACCACTTCACAATGATTTCCAGCCCTCTCTAAGCAGTTTACAGAGTCAACATCTTGCCCTCAACAATCTGGGTCTTCATTTTACCGACCTCGGAGGGATGGAAGGCTGAGTCAACCTTGAGCGGGTGAAAATCGAACTGCTGGTAGTTGGCAGAATTAGCCTGCAATATTGGATTCTAACCACTGCGCCAGCATGGCTCATTTTTTTTTTTCCTCACCATCATAACTGCATATGGTCGCTCTACAAAGCAGTCACTAAACTCTCTACTTTTTCTTAAAACTTTGGTGTTTGTTTCTAAAATAGATATGCTAAGACTTTTTTTACATATACAAAGCGCTACAGGCAGTCTTTGGTTAATGACCGCACTCACCAACTGTTTGAATTTGCCCTGGTGCTGAACCAATGGTACTTATGATCAGTCCTTGGAGTTCCAGTCATTGCAGCGTCTCTGTGGTCACAATCCAGGTGCTCAGCACCCAGCTTGCAGTTACAACACTACAACTTGCTGCAGTCAGATGCTCACCCTTTGCAATCTTCTTTGTTGGCTTCCAACAAGCAAACTCAGTGAGGAAGCCAGCAGGAGGCTGCAAATGGCAAGCAGGTGAGGTTGCCACTCTTAACTGAGGACTACCTGCACTGTAGTGAAAATTTAAGATGTGTAGTTGGCTTTTTAGTTTTACTACTTATTGAAGCGTTTTTGTTCTTTTGAACTTGAGACAACAGAAACAAAAGGGGGAAGTAAAAGCAACATTTAGGAAACCACTATTCAGAGCTAAATTGGCCGGGTTTATTTATACTTAAATAAACTAGGTAACCGGTTTATTTTAAATTCAAGTGTAAAATCACATTCAAGCTTTAACCTTTGTACTTTCCACTTTTTCACTGTTTTTTGTCATTTAGATGGTAAACAAGGCAGTCCCACCAGGGATTCTTTTCTTTTTTTTCATATGGTAATAACAGTTGCAGCATTGATTCTTCTTTGAAACTTCTGTTCCATTATCAAGAAGTCATTCCCAAGTTAATTATGACAACCACTGCAAAGTTCAAATAAGTATATGCTAACCTCATAAGTTTCCCCTCTTTTGACACAACTTAGTCATCACCTCCAAGTAAAATACTGTAACTCAAATATAAAAATAAAGGCTTAGTGTCAATCATTTAAGTACAATGGTTAAGTTTCAAGCCACTAGGATACATGAACAGAGAGTTCAAAGAACAAACAATTCTGGGATTATTGTTAATTGTGTTTGTCAAACAGCTATTTATCCAGTACACTAAGTGCTTTTGTCTGGACAACTGGCATATGACAGATGCTAGGAGCCTGGCAGAGTGAATATACAACATTTCAGAGAAAGATTGATTCATACATTCTGAGAGCTGGTTGGGTGAGGACTGAAAAATAATGAAACAGAAAGGACGCCTTGAACCAGTTCTGTTTACATTGGAATAAATATACATATATTTTAAGTTATTAAAAGAGGTCAATTATTTTGAGGTATCTCCATGTCAGGGGTTGGCATGAGAATCAGAACAATGCTATGTACGCACTCGCTCTGAAGGAACTAACGCAAGCGCCCTCAGAATGTTGCTGCACTGCAACATCAATCCTCATCACTATTGGCCATGCCGGATAAAATTGAAAAGATTAAATGTTTGGCAGTTGTGCTGTAATTGTAACAGCCTGGCTAGTGCTGGAAATGGTCACTGCTTGCTGGTCTTTTTCATAGCTTTAGTGCAACATGATATAACCTCATTTTTATACAGAATGTTTGTGACAAGAACACACTTTCAAGAATAGTTACAAATAATTTCTATGCTGACAGTATCCCCCTGACCTGAAAGAATTATAAGGGTGCTATCCCAAAAAATACAACACAAAAGTCATCATACATATTTTTTTTGTCTTTCTATTCATAATAAAAGTAGCATGTAGAGTGGGTCAAAGATGCTTTTGTCAACAGCTCCCACAATCCTGAATTTCTGACAAATAAGGATTAAGAAAGCTGAAATATATTCTCAAGAGCTATTCAAAGTGTTAATAGATAAGACTGATTTTTAGGTATACGGTAGAGAGATAACCTTACCAAATATCTATCTTGAGTCCATTGGAGACGAGGAATTGAATGGTATCAACATGTCCACACAGATGAAGTGCTGTGTTACCTTGGTAATCTGTGGCCAAAAGATCACCCCCAAATTTGTGCAACAACTGAGCAATATCAACGTTTCCTCGAGCGGCTGCTAAGTGAAGACCTGTTCGGCCACGGTTATCCCGGATGTTTGGGTCGAAGCCACTCTCCAATAGCCTTTTTGAATAGTTAAAATCTCCATCAATGCAGGCTTGTAGCAGAGGCACATTTGTTTGGGAAGAATCATTTACAAACACGTAAGACATGACTGAATGGGAAATGTAGCCAACCTGCAGCTGAAAATGAAATGGAAGAAATTGCGAGCCTTTATTAATAACGCCAAAGTTTTAAACATTTTTTTAAAAATAAGAAAAGCTATTGTTTAAGTGCAAGATCCAAAAATTGTATAGCTAGTATACATATGATGCTCCACACTATTTTCGTAACAGAAAATATTTCTTGTACTTACATTACATACATTACATTACATTACATTTGTGATTCTCTCATTTTTGAGAATTTAGTTTTGGCCATTACAGTGATGGTTGCAAGGCATTCTCTAGTATATTGTACTTTGATCCCCAGGCTTACACTATAAATAATATACAGATTCCTGAAAAACAGAGAGAAGGAATATACTTTTCTTCAATTGTCAAAAAAACATTAGACTATGTACAGTGCTCAAAATTTTGTGAACTCTTTTGAATGGTCAATATTTCTGCATAATTTTCCTTAAAAAATAAACAATTTTAACCTACTTGTTTAACTGGGTTTTTATTATATAATTTTAGGAATGGTGTGACAAACAAATCATACTTAAGGTCATATTTATGCAGAAAAACTAAAAATTCAAAAGGGTTCACAAACTTTTAAGCACCATTGTACCAGGCTGCCTCAAGGTAACTTAATGATAATACAGATCAGAAATTCTTGTATTTGCTATTAATAACACCACTCTTAATGGAATTGATTTTTCAGGGAACTTCTTATTTACATCAGAAATGGTTAATTCAGGCAGTGGAGTTGACTAGCAACTGCTAAAAAGATAAAGACTTGATATGCGTCTCACCAGACTTACCAAAACAACTGCTGTTGCATTTTCCAGGGAACATTTTTTTATTTATACAAATGATTTCATTCAACTAAAATAGCCAATGAGCGGTTAGGAAAACAAAAGCAAAAATCTAAGATTTGATTTATACATCCTCTTTCGTTTTTCAGAAGGAGCTTATGTGACAATCTGCAGAAACTAACAACAGCTGTGGTTGGCAGGATGCATTTATGATCTCTCTTAAGCAAACAGCAGCTAAGGAAGATACCATTTAAAGTAAAAAGAAACCTGGCACTGCTGTGATAAGGACACCCACCATCTGAATTTATGAGCTTTACAATAAAGTTCCCAAAGTTTTCTTGGAGATTTCGTGCTATTATTGGATGGCTGTTAACCTTTCGCCTCATCAGAGTGAACCCTGCATATTGTTATCTTTCATTCCTATAAGAGGTAATAACTGTGGTCAGAGTATTTATTTAGTTGTCGCTTAGCAGAAAGCCCAGGGCCATGCTGAGAATGCTGACTGAGGTCAATATGCTCCTTTTCTTTCCTGAAGAGGTTTTTTCCCTAGTCATAGCTGGATATAAAAGCTTTGTCTTTATCCTAGCCTAGCAAAAGCTGAGGCCAAGATATGCCCACCTATGTTTTCTGCTATTTGGGGAAGTGCTGGAGGATGAAGGAGACCAGAAAGGAATCGTAGTTACTATAATTTATGGCTTGGTTTGGAAATGTGCCAAAAACTGCAAAATCCTGCTAGGATTTTTAACTATATATGTTAATTATTCTGGTTTTCTAGGTCAGCCAGATAAAAGCGGAGAAGCTTCAACTCCTTAGTCTAGGGAAGCTTTAAAATATGGTTCTTCAACCAGGAGAAACAGCTACAATTTGCAGAAAAGCTGCCATTTATATAAGAATTAAAAGTATTTGGTATTTAGTGACTCTGATCCATTAAGTGAATATTATTTCTCTACTCCAAACTCTGCACCTTACCACTGAAGCAAAGAAATGACTTTTCTTAACTTAGAGCAAAGGGATTAAACCCTGTTCCAGCTTTTTAAAATTTCACAGAGCTCTGCATTTCATATGCATTTCATATTTTGCACCAACATAAAAAAGCAACCCTTTTTGAGTTAGCCAGTTTGCATAGGACATTAAACTAAGAAGAACAGCAAGTACAATCTTAGAATATATTAATTGAAATATGTCACAATTCTCATTTTTGCCATTTGTATTTGGAAACAATTTCTTATCTAATTTAACTACCTTCTTTTTAACAGCTTTAACAGAAGTAGCACTATCAGGACCTGAGAAGTTTTATAGAGCTTGAGCTCCCTCTAGAGGCCTTTATCGTTGTAATGTCAATTCCATCTACTAATATTATATGAGAGAACAATAAAAAGGTGGCAAAGACTGCCTTAATTTTCAATTTCCACTATGGAATTTTGGTGAGCTGTAGAGTTAGTTAATATCTCAGTGGAAGAAACTCAGGCTTCTTTCATCATCCTCATCAATACGTTGAAAAATTCACCGCAGATTTTTTAGCCACTGTAAACTAAACTGTCAAATGCTTCTATTATCTAAAGATGAACAACCACTCTTTCGGAGCTCACAAATCCACCCTGGTTGCAAAAAAAATAATAATTGTTAATCACTTTAAAATCCCCACTGTAAAACCATCGTCAAATATGAAAATCTTTATCAGGTTCGGTACAGGTAGCAGTAAAAATGTTAAAATCTTGCCTTCAGCAGGTGCAAAATATGGTCAAAAACTGTTAAATCTGCTCTGACCCACTTTACGGTCCAGTGCACATCTATAACAGAAAAGAAAAATCTTGTTAAAGATAGTCAGGTTTCAGATACTATTACAATGTACAAAATCAACTAAAAAAACCAACCAACTTTTTCATAGGCTTCAACCAGGTTGTTTGTAGCAGTGTGTAACCAATCAACTAAAGACATCAGTTTTCACTTTACTTATGTAAAGTCTGCATAAGCAATACTGTGAAGCTTACATACAGTGCAGTATTCCACTTGTAATAAGGAATTAATCATTGAGTTTGACATGGGTAACTAATAATCAATTTGCTAAATAAATAAATAAATAAAATGGCGCTCAAAGTACTCTAAAATCAAATCAGTTTCCGATTCGCCTTTTTCATCATACAATGTTTTCAGATACCACTCTTGTAATAAGCACATGTTTTAATGCAGTACTATATGGATGGATCTGGATTCCTTCTATTTTCTATAACTTCGCTGCCTCTTGAAAGTAATTTCTCTTTTCTTGCTGCTCTGTTCTTGCTAACCTTTCCTCAAAATGTGAAGCAGCGGGAAAGAGTTCCTGTAGGTAATTTGCAGCTCAAAACCAAATGGAACAACAATTTACATAGGACTTGACATAACAAAGAGACTGAAGCAACCAAAATTGTTTGCTAGGCCAATCCTGCCCTAGCCTTGTAAAGGCCAGGTAGGCCTTTGGGAGCTGGAAGTCAGATCAGATAAACTGCTAACCGACAGATCACAGGTTGTCTGGTATATTTATTATTATTTTATTGAAGGGACTCAAAATTATTTTCCTACATCTCCCCATTACACTTATGTGATATGCAATCTTTGTTTCTAGCTATTACAATGGGAGTGTTTGTCTGGGTGACAAGTTGTGTTTGCAAATTTCAAATGCACAATTTTGCAGGATGGCAACAGTTGTTTGTTTGTTTACTTTCTTTCAATATCTATGTGGTGCCTGCTGTCCAATGCTATGGGTGGCTTACAATAAACAATTTAACTCTCTCCTTGAAATACATATAAAAATAAAATGCATATAAATAAATCAGATGTGCTGCAGATCCCGCCTGCTTATTATATAAAATACCCTCCCCCTGTGCATAGCTGACTGGAGAATTCTGCGAGTTGAAGTCCACAAGTCTTAAAGTTGCCAAGTTTGGGGATCCCTGCATCAAATGATAATCCCAGAGAGATGGGATTTGGGAGAACTGACCCAGTGAGATCTGGTTGGACTGGTAGGTAAATGCCAGAGAAGAAGCACCGGTATTCTCTCAGATAACCAGGGCCAGAGTCACGGAGGGAGCTTTAAAGGTGATGAGCAGCACCTTGACTCATACCAGGATAGTCATTGGCAATTAGCAAAACTTCCAAAGCAAAGAGGTCACACCTTTGCTGTTTCTTGATCTTCCCAAAGGGGTGAGATCTCCAGATCCTGATATCCTCCATGCCCTGGGTCAGCACTTCCACTGGATCACTTGTTTAGCACTGAGAAACATTGCTGAACGTCATCCACACCCATTGATGGTATTAGACTGCATTACCTTTCCCAGCAATTTTATGTAAAAATAAAATAAGTGTTAAATGTAAGTGGAGAGTAGACCCTAACCACTTCCTCAGCTCTCACAGACTGAAAATAATCCCATACTGTATCACAAGAGAAAACCAATCCATTGGATACTCTCCAACTAGAGTCTAACTCCAACCAAATGTAAGCGGCTTTGTCCACTAAATGTCATGAAAATTTCTCACAACGCTCTTCAGATAATCCTGATTACTCTTTGCTAAAAGGGAAAGGGCTGCCTTAAATAAGGCTGCTGGGTGGCATTCAGCCAACAGACCGGTAATAAGCAAAACAAAATTTTTTTGTAACCTAAATTCCCGTTATGTAGGTTTGAGTGTGAATTCATACCAATCAGACTCAAGACAAATCTTTGTCCAGCAGTACTTTAATCATTTTTTTCCACCATTTCATTTCCTAGAGCAGATCAGCACATAGGGAGGCCACTCCAATGCAACCCAGTCCAAAGCCTTGGATATCCAATTATTCCAAACCAGAAATTCAGCCAAATTTTCTGCCAAGAGATCTCTGAAAACCCATTAAATCTATTAGAAGCCTAGTAGGCCAATCTACTAGGTCCCCTTTACTGTGGAGTAGGGCGGTATGCCAAATTCCATAGCAATCAGAATAATCTGTCCACGACAAGCAGATTACAATATATAATTTCTTTCAGATCTTGCCTTTCACAAAACAAACAGATCTAGTGTGTCTTTTTTATGTGCACTGAGCTCACAATAAGTTGAATCTGATGCATGATTGTCATGGCTGCTGCGAACTGAGTTGCTCCAAACTCCTTCTCAAGGCGAATCATGTTGAAGTCCTACAGAAGTGGGGAAACACCATTGCTACTTAGGCAATCAGGCTGAACAGTCTTGGCAGGGCCGCCACATGTAGCAGGATTTATTTATTAGAATGATATGCCACCTACCAGTGAAATCTACTTACCTTCCCTACTGGTTTGGAAGCACATGCTGTGCACGCATGTGCACCACCCTCATCCATGCTTGTTCACCCTCTGCGCATGTGCAGAAGGCTTTGCGTATATGCAAAGGATTAAAAAAAGAAAATGACAGTGTCCGGGCGGAGCCTCGCACCGCCGCCACTGGTTCGCTGAATCACCGGCGGCCACCGCTACTGGTACGCCCGAACTGGGCCGAACCGGTAGCATTTCACCCGATGCCACTCAACTTGCTATCTGAGGAACAATAAACAACTAGAACACCCAACTACACAAATAAGACCTCAAATCAGGCTATTTCTGGTCTAGCCTCTCTAAAAAGCAATAGTCTTTGTGGTTGCCAACAGCTAGGCTCCTCTTCTTCTGCTCACCAGAATCTGAGTGGCCAAATTTCCATGAGAACGTCCCTGCTTCTCCCGCTGAAGTGTCAGTAATACATTAATATTAACTGCATAATTCTAAAATATTTTAAATAACAATTATTAAAAACAAAAATAGAATTAGCTATCTTGTCTGATGTTTTATAAAAAGTTCTAATAAGAAAGATTTCTGGTGTATGTTTGGTATTTATTTTGTGAGTCCATTTTACTTTTACTAAATTCTCTTTCGTCTGTGCATCACATTGCTTCCTCACAGAATTAAAAAAGGTCATACGTATTGATTTTCAAAAGAATAGATGATGAGGTCTACATATTTCAACATAACATTGTGTTGTTTTCGTAAGATGTAGCTACCAATGAATGAAGGGATTGCTACTGAACAATGGAAGACATTATGGTGGATATGGAAGATATATTGCAAACCATGAATGAATATTAAAAAATGAATATTATTATGTTCACAATAAATATTCCTCTGATGAGATTATGGTCAATAAAATAATTATTTGCCTTTTACTATATTAGCATAGTATAATTTAAACATAACCCTAACATGGTTGCTGGGAAAAGCGCAAATTGAGTAAAATTACTATCTCCAAATATTCTAAATTATTTCATAGTTTTTAACATTAGAAATGTTTTCTTGCCCTTTCTACCAGCATATTCTGAATTCATGGAGGCTTTCTTTATATTGCTAGAGTGATATTTATGATTGCATAACTGAATGTTGTGGAAGTCACATAATTTAGAGAACTTATAAAGAGAAATGTAGTGATTAACAAAATAACTTCTGATTAGGTAAGAGCGAGATTCCCAGTTTTCTAGACCTCCAAAATTAGCAGGGAAATTTGGGGTAATCGATGTTAATACATCTGGAGGTTGTCAAGATTGATAAACACTGAACTGGAACGTGGGTTCAACAACGGTTATAAAACGAAACCCAATAAATACTGGTATCGACAGTAAAAGTAGTGATGAAAAATATACAGCTGTCTTTACTTTCTATATTCCTGTGTTTGAATGAACAATTATTTAAATTAAACATAACAGCAGTAAAATACAAGTCGAAACAGACAGAAAAATATACACCGAAACATACAAAACATTTTGTAAACAAACACACACACACCCTCAAATTTTCCTGAGAATACTTTTTTAAATGAGTGAGCAAAAATAAACCAGTTTAGAATACTATAGAAATTTGTCATCGACAGGGCGTTCATGATGGCAATATTATGATGTATCTGAATCTACCGATTGTCCAACTGCGGTTGAGATTATTTACAAGATCACCTAAAGCACAGGTCACCAACCTGTGATCCGTGGACCACTGGTGGTCCCTCAGGAAATTTTGGTGGCAAGATAT
>JANHGD010008409.1:21600-33650 GCA_027560375.1 Imantodes cenchoa | reverse complement strand
GGTCCTCATTTTACCCACCTCGGAAGGATGGAAGGTTGAGTCAACCTTGAGCCAGTGAGATTTGAACTGCTGAACTGGCAGACAGTTGAAGTAGCCTGCAGTACTGCACTCTAACCATTGTGCCACCTCGGCTCTACAAAATGATATCAATTCTACTTCTCTGAGCAAAAGACTCTGGAAATATATCTCAGCCACAAAACAGTTCCCCAAATTTAACAAACCTTACTCAAAAGTCTTTGTTGTCTGTGTTAAAAAAATAGAGGCTAATTTCAGAAGTTCACATTTGCCATCTGTTGGTGTGAGTCCAGCGTAGAGTTATCCTTCCAATATTGTATGACAATTCTTAAGGAATATTCCCCATGTATAATTAATTATTGATCTTACATTTTAAATGGCTGGGGCTTAAAGCCAAACAGGTAATTTGCATTCTTAGCAACTCTGATCAATCTAAGGTTATATTAATGATCTGTCAGCGTCCAAACTGCAGCAATAGTATGACAAGTCCAAACTATGTGAGTTATTTCAAATTTTTATGATGCATTTTTGGCAGTACTACATTTGCATCCAACTTTTTAAAAGCCTTCTCTGAGATGTTCAGTACATACAAAATAGAATTTACTGCTGCACCAACTTGTGTACGTTTAAAAGTAGAAGCACTGCATAAATGTGTTGCTATTTTCTGACTACTTCATTGCATGTAAAACTGTATTTAATTAGAAAATGTTAATTTTATTTTTAATAGGAATATGCCCGGAAGGCACTTGATTTCCTTTGGGAGAAAAGGCAACGTAGCAGCAATTTAGTAGGAGTTACTATTAACATTCATACGGGTGACTGGGTCCGTAAAGGTATGAAGCTATGTTCCCTCTTAATTATAGATAAGAATGAGATTGGAGGTTAGAGGTGTTTTATGTAGAGGACTTAAACTATATGTCAGAAAATTGTGCCTGCCTTTGGACTAAAAAAAGATACTGCATTATGCTTCCTTTCATCCCATGGTCTTTTTTCTCTGCTTCTTGGTTGCACTTAACTGAAAACTAGTAATGAAATTAATTGTATTAATGTTTTTATCTTATTCTAGATAGCGGAGTTGGAGCAGGAATAGATTCGTATTATGAGTATTTATTAAAGGCCTATGTCTTGCTTGGAGATGACAGTTTTTTAGAAAGATTTAACACCGTAAGTACAGATGGAATTTCTCTCTCCTTGAACTATAGAACTTTGTATTATGCTTGTGATGTATTATGTTAGATATTGTGGATCTGTTCTTCTAAACTTGTGTGTGTTATTACACTGCCAGCAATAATTATATGTTTCTTCCACTCCAGCACAAGTTGTCTTTTTTGCATTGTTCCATTTAGCATAAAATTCATCTACTTCCAAATATTGCTATATCTGTAATCAATATACTCAAATTAATCATAGAACTCATTTTAAAGTTGGCTATTAGTGAGGCATCACTCACTTTTAGAATTCTTAAGTGTTGGAAGTAAAATGGGTAATAAATAAGTGGATCAAAATGTTTGCTAATGTTTATACATTGTTGGATTTAGAGGTCTATCATGTTGGTCCCCAAAAAATTGGCAACTAAAATGTTCACTATAACTCATCTTGAATGTAGCATATTCTGTCCTGGAGCAAGTTTATGCCAATGTTGTATCCAAGACTAGGACGTTATTGCGATTAAAGTACAGTTAAGGAAAATACCAATAACCTGTGATATACAAGCACAATTGTGATCAGAATTTCCATTGCTAAATAAAGTGGTCGTTAAGCGAATCATGCCAGATTTTACAACCCTTTTTGCCATAGTTATTAAGCAAATCATGTGATTATTAATCAGGTTTCCCCAACCAACTTCGCTTCTTGGAAGCTGTCTGGGAAGGTCACACATGATGATCACATGACCCTGGGAGGCTGCAACTGTTATAAATAGATGCCAGTTGCCAAGCATCAAATCTTGATTACATGATCATGGAGTTGCTGTGACACTTGTAAGTGTAAGGACTGGTTGTAGGTAATTTTTTCAGCGCCATTATAAATTGAAATGGTTGCTAAATGAATGGTTATAAGTTGAAGACTACCTGTGAATAGGGAAAGAAAAAATGATCCTGGGGACAGAAGGTAATTCTTTAATTGCATATTCTGCTTGTTTGTGGTACTTAGATTAATTGAATAATTCACTTTAGGGCAATACAAATTATGTAAATTGTATTTCTGACTGTATTATTTATGTCTTAAGTAAAATAGTTGAAGAATGTGGCTGATTTCATTTTTAAATAAAAGCTGTAGATGGCTGATATTTGACTTATAGCCTCTAAATCTAAGCATTATTGTTTAGTGTGCTTATCTGCTTTAAGTCAGCTTTTGCAAACAGGTTCAGTATTCAAAGTGAATAAATACATCAAACGTTGATATTTTTTAGCATTATGATGCCATAATGAGATACATCAGCCAGCCACCTCTCTTGCTTGATGTGCACATACATAAGCCAATGCTCAATGCTCGCACATGGATGGACTCGCTACTAGCATTTTTTCCCGGTTTGCAAGTAAGTTGCATGTGCAAAACATTTTCATGCAATGATATTGAATTTCTAAGCCACTCAATTCCAAAGCATCTCTAAATTGCTTCACAAGGTAGAAGAGCAACAATATACAAAAAACAACCAACATTCAGGAGATAACATAATCTCTAACTCCCCCTCAATTAATATTAGTCCTCAAACAATATAAATAATTTTTACAGAATTCTTTATTTATTTATGTATTAGATTTGTATTTATTTATTTATTAGATTTATTTATGCACAGAGTCATCTTTCACCCTAAATTATAAATTTGTTAGTCATTAAGAATGTATGTAAAATTATTAGATATTCCACGTGTACTTGTTAACATTGTATTTCTTAAGCAATTTCAACTGATGCACTTCAGCATCATTTAATAATCTCTATTTATTATAAATGATAATTTTATAGACAGGCTATTTTATACTTTGTTAAAAGATTGCCACAAAGGATATGCAAATTCGAAATGTCCCATTTTCACTTTTTCAATTCTCAAATACTTCCAAAATGTTCAAAACAGCCTATATCGAATACAAAAAAACTGTGGCAAACCCAGAACAATATTTCAAACTTGCTACAGACTAATCTGAATTTAAAATGGTTCGAATTTGATACTTTCTGTGTATCACTAACCACTACATTCTCAAAAGCAAATGTATGTTTTTAGTTAGAGTACATAAATAGTGTTGTCATCAAGTCCATTGCTTTTAATGAACAACTTACCTTTTTGAAATAAATGTAAAATTGTTTTCATTAGATTATTGTTAACTTGCAGTTTTACTGTAATGCCCTGTGCTGTGGATTAGAAAATAATATACTCTTTTATTTAAATATAATGTGATGTACCTTTTTTCCTTGAATTTTAGGTACTGAAAGGTGATATTCGACCTGCTATAGAAACTCATGAAATGCTTTATCAGGTCATAAAAAAGCATAATTTCCTTCCTGAGGTAAGGGAATGACCATGTCTTATAAATTCAATATTTAGGGACTATAAATATGAAGTATAAATTTCAGGTATTTGGGGAAAATATTATTTCTGACTTGGTGAATATAGCTTAATAGTGAGTCCATGAGTGTTAGGAATATTTAACTGTATCCACTTAGTACCTTCAGTCAATTTTTACTTTTTGAGATTTTGCATTAATAACCCTGTCACTTTTCAAACGGCCAATTATATACTGACTTTCCTAAATAAAAAGAAGCTTCTAATTTTGACTAAATAAATAAACCCTTAAAACATGCATGGATATATGTGAAAATAAATGTATATAATTTAATATGGTATTTGCTTATTTCGGTTGCGTTGTCTATTTTTTATAAGATTTTTACCACTGATTGCCTTATTTTGAAGTTGATAATAGAATATTTGGATGGGGTCCTATAGATATTAAAAAAAAACCTTTCAAGCAATAAATGATCATGAATGATAAAAGTAAGCTTATTCAGTGATTAAAATCAGTGTTATTCTTACTGTTTGTGGATTGCTGTGTATTTATTACGTTTAAATTGGAAGAGATTTTTGAATGAAAATGAAAATGTGAACCATTGTCCATTCTGATTTTTTCTGTACATATTGAAAATGTTTTTTGAGCCTCTTTTAATGTGTTGTGCCAAAAATGTCTGTGCATTCTGTTTCATTCATTTGAGAGTTGGTCCAGTAGAAGCAGACTTAAGACGGAGGTCATCATTGTAGCATCTGTATGACTTGATGGCATCTGTTTGATATTTAGATATTTAGTGGTTAGAGTTTTAGTGGTTATAAGCTAAGTTTCAGAAGATTTCTGTTTCTTTGCAAGACAATACAGCAATTTTGGGACATTTTGAATTTTGAATTAATTTTTTGCAGGAATCCCAGTATACTATTTCTTCAAAGAAGAATTAATTCAGTATTTTTACTTTTCCACTTGTCTTGTTCAGGCATTTACAACAGACTTCCGGGTTCATTGGGCTCAGCATCCTTTACGGCCAGAATTTGCAGAAAGCACATATTTCTTGTATAAAGTAAGGTTCTTCAAATTCAAGATATGTTACTTTCTAGAAAATAGCAGGAAACACATTAAAATGAAATGAAATATATGGAGTATCTTCTCTTTGCAGAACTCATTTTGCCTCCTGTTATCTAGGAAAACTAGATATGCTTTGTTTTTCAAGTCTGACTGATGAAAAATATTTCTGTGAAATTGGTTATGCTGAGAGATGGCAGTAGCTAGATGGTTCAGGGAAAAAAACAACTTATGATGAATAGGAGGTGTGCTAGCTAGGTGTAATTGCTGCACTGGAAAACAAAACCTTAATTTTAGCAGATGCTAGGACAGCAGGAGGGGTGATTATCGTTATTTCAGCATAACTTAAGTACTGGGGTGACTGTTTTGATGGAAGTTCTGGATTTCTGGAATCCTTAATTTTAGCCTACATAGGTGGCAGATTATGATTTGAGTCTGAGACAGTTGAGATATTTGTAACCAATCTGCTATTAAAATAAAATTTAATTTGATTTGATTTAATTGAATGCAGAAAATAACTCTGGAGTATACCTTGAGTTTTTGTTGGAAGACTAAAACTATATTTTAAAGCGTATTGGAATTAAGATAATTAGCATGTAGTTCTATTGAGATATTGTGATATTTCCATAACAAAAATACTTGAGAATTTTCTTTAAAGATACAGAAGCAGCCACTAACTATGGTTATTAACAGGCTAAAATTCCTAGTATGTTTTAGACATGACTTCAGATCAAAACCTTAAAATGCATCAGTGATCGAATATCAGAGTGATACAATTCGGGTTTTAATCAATGTAAAATATTAATCCAAATTATTTCCCTGAAAATAGGCTACTGGAGATCCCTATTATCTAGAAGTAGGAAAAACTCTAATTGAAAACTTAAATAAATATGCACGAGTACCTTGTGGATTTGCTGCTATGAAGGATGTTCGCACCGGAAGCCATGAGGACAGGTAACAATTTTTCAAAAATCTCGAGACAAAAGTCTATAAAATACAATTTTAAAATGCTGATGCTCATTTGCCTGTCAAACAACATTGGGAAAAATATGATTTGATGATAGTAGGATATTTTCTTTTTAATGTTACTATTTCATTATTTAAGCTTATGTAAAATAACATTCAATTATCATCTTGGGAAAATATTTGCATAGAGGAACCTCCAAGACAACTAATGAAAATTTTAAAATAAACATAATTAAGACTTTATAATAGAAACTGGAAAAATAACTCCATAGCTAGGGTCCATAACACCAAGAGAAGACATGTATGTGCAATTCAATAAACACTTTTGCAGGCTAGACAATTTTTTGCACTATATACTTTGTTTAAATATTGCATTGCTCAATTAAATATATCCGTATTTACAATTTTGAAATTGTGGCTAACACAGTGTAGATGATAAAGCTGTGATTAGTAATTGTTCTTTAGCTACTTTATTAAAGATTTGTTAGAACTGTAAGAAAATGAAAACATCAAAAAGAAGTAATATATATGCAAATGCATGTTCTCTTTCTTCTTTTTGTAGGATGGATTCTTTCTTCCTAGCTGAAATGTTCAAATATTTATACTTACTGTTTGCTGATAAAGAAGACCTAACTTTTGATATTGAAGACTACATTTTTACAACAGAGGCTCACTTGCTACCTCTTTGGCTATCTACTGCAAACCAAACAGCCCTGGTAAAAAATATTGTGAGTTCTGCATTGCAGATCTTTCAGTCTAATTAAATTAATCATTTGTTCTTACTTTCTGTGTGCACAGAGTACACAGAATATGATTATGAAATTTGGACATAAAATCTTGATCAGTTGGAAGAAGAGTCTGCCTCTGTCCACATATCATTTTTATGCATTTGGATGGTCTATTTCTTAAAATAATGTGATGATTTATAGGTATTAAAACATAGCTCTAAACTTAGCAGGGTGTGTATGCCTTTTTTCCCTACAGACTACAGAATACATGGAGCTGGATGACAGTAATTATGATTGGACTTGTCCTAACACCCAAATCCTCTTTCCCAATGATCCCATGTATGCTCAGAGTATAAGGGAACCCCTGAAAAATGTGGTGGACAAGAGCTGCCCTAGAAGTATTTCAAGAATGTAAGAGTTGTTCTATTTTCCATTGGGGTTTTAAAGGAAGATAAATAGAAAAATGATTATATTAATCCACATGTTTGTTTTGGTCAATTAAGTCCTGCTATTAATGTTTTATTACTAATTCTTCTGCGCTAACTAATTGTATAGTGCAATTATATAAATATAATTATCTTGTGGAGGTTGCTTCCCTAAGATCTAATTTTCACCAGAATTTTAATAAAATATTTTGCAAAATCCCTATAATTTTTTTCAGTACATAACCCCTTGAAATATATGCACAAATTAACTACTCAACAGAGTGAGAAGTGGAAAGAAACCAGAAAATAACAAGGGCAAACCACCTCCCCCCCCCAATATTGGAACAATTTACAATAGTTGTGCATGCTGGTTCTCCCTGCCTGCCTGCTGATGCCGCTGTTATTTTAGGGAAAGAGACAAGAAAATGACTTTGTACGTCTCCTGTACAGTTGGACTTCTGACAGTTTACTGGCCATTTGCCATGTGATTAGCAAGCATGCTCAGGTCTTCCTTGGCATGTCTTTTCAAATGTATTTGCAGTGGCATGAGGATAAGATTGTAGGGAATCAAGTCCATGCATATGGGCATTAGCAGGCATGTCATGCCCTCTGCCGGCTTGGAAAAAAGCTTCCCTTCCATTGCTTTGAGAAAGGAACAAGCCCCATGACAAGGAATGGTAGAACAAAACAGACGGGGGGAAAAAGAGCATTTAAAACCTTGTTTATATAATAGCATCAAAGTAAGTAATGGGAGAAAATGTAATTTTAAAGCTGCCTGGAAGACGTTGACAATTTCTCAAGTACTTTTTTAACCTTTCAGCTTCTGCGAAGGAGTGATGTTTTTTGTTTTTTGAGGGTGCTTTTAATTTAAGATTGACACAGTCTTGAAACATTTTTGGTAGTTATTTTCTTGCCGCCTTTCTAGGCTGGAGACATGACTGACCCAAAATCACCCACTCAGGAAACTTTTAACTACTTTACTACTCAGATACTAATTCATGGAAATCCATGATACTCTCAAGGCATGCCTGTCTGCTTTATATTGGGACCCAATCCGTTCGTATCTTAAAATGTTAATAGCGCTTGCTTTGCTTGCCTTTTTTTCAGGGAAGAGGGCTTAGGCAGTGGACCAAAGCCTCCGCTGAGAGCCAGGGATTTCATGGCCAGTAATCCTGAACATTTAGAGATACTGAAAAAGATGGGAGTCAGCTTAATTCATCTCAAAGATGGACGAGTACAACTGGTGCAGCATGCTATCCAAGTAAGGTCTCACTTTGCCTTAACGTTCTTTTCATTTATGTATCATAAGTTTTCTAAAATACTTTTTAAAATGCTTGCTTTAAGTTCTGTGAACTATTTGGATAATACACATTTCTTCATTCTATTTAGCTTACCTATAATAGATAGATCTCTCTCCAAATATCTCTTGGTTATTTTGGATTTAGTAGAAGGCTGGAAAATGCTAATTAAAATATTAACTTTTTTTTTACTTTTATTAGGCAGCAAGTTCATTAGATGCTGAAGATGGCTTACGGTTCATGCAAGAAATGATTGAGTTATCCAGCCAACAACAAAAAGAGCAGCAGCTACCTCCACGTGCAGTTCAAATTATTTCTCATCCATTCTTCGGCCGGGTAGTTTTGACAGCAGGACCTGCACAGTTTGGGATGGATCTATCTAAGCACCAATCTGGGGTATGTGTTGTCTTCGAAATTTTACTTAACCTACGTCATATATTTTGTGGTATGTGTAAATGCAGAATGTGAAGTTATTGACATGTATTCAGAATATCTTAAAGTTTGCTATGAAGTGTTTTTCTTTAGAAAAAAAGGCTTATTAACTTCCAAATAATCAGTTAATGCAAAAAAGACATTATATTTGTTTATTTGATTTTGAGATCACCTGACTTCAAAAAGGCTCCGAGAAGCTAACAATTCACACAAAACCCCCCTAAAGATAAAAAAGTACCTACAGAAAAGTCAAACAACCAAATATGCCTGAAACCAGTTAAAAAATTAACAAAGGCTTGACATCTATTCAAACCTCATGTGAATTTTTGACAACTTAGAAACAGCTTTAAGATGGAGTCATATGAAACTGCAGAGGGATGCAGTTCCAGGGGCAAGTTTCATGATAGAGGAGGCACAGTAGCCAGGGCTCAATATATCACATTCTTTACCATTCTGCCTAATCTTACTGGGCGGGCAAAAACTATTGAAGATAGACAGTCGCTTGGATAACTGGGCCCCATTAATATTGTAGGTCATAATCAGCACCTTGAATTGTAACCGAAAGCAAAGTGTAACCAGTACAGCACATGAAGCCGAGATGACACATGCTTGTAACATGATATGCCCACCCCCCAAATTAGTGAGATAATTGAAGCCCTCCCTCAAGATTCTTCTTTTCATATTATAAAAGTATTAAACAAAAAGATTTGAATTAGTATAAACAAAATATGGCGCATCTATAAGGAATCCAAAAGTTTGGAAAATAGTATCATAAAAAAGGTTTGTGCAAGCTACTTGAAATCCTTGCCTCTGTTAAATGCAAGAACATTTTTTCTGGTTTTTTGGCATTGTTCTCCCTCTTCTCTGCTGGAAAATTCTTAGAGATACTATTTGGAATCTCATTTGCTGCTGTTAGAAGTGTGCAAAATATTTCAAGCTTGCAATGGGGTATTGAAATCCCTTTGTTTTCAGTTTGGAACACCTCCTGTGAAGACAGAACAACACATTTTAAGCTTGAAACAATTCCCACAGTTCTGTTGTTGATCAAGCACATTTGGTTGATGTGCAATATAATAAATGCTCCAAATATGTACTATTTGCTTTTTTGATTCAGTTTGATTATAACTTAGAGGGAACCTTTGAATCTTAGCGTGATTTTATAGTGCAGAATCAGAGGAATAGAATGAGGTTACCAGTCCCAGTTGAATAACTGCTTGGCAACACTCCTGTCTTATGTTTGGCTTTGCAACTTCAAAGATCAGATTGGACTAAGAAAACCTTTATTGTAGCACTAATGCACATAGAAAATTCAATCCAATTTACAGTATAAATATTTTAAAAATGTTTTCAACTTCAACAAATGGTTCAGAGATTAACTGCAGTAAGATATACAACTTGACTGCACATACAATTTAAAACCTAGCATGCAACTTTTTTGGTTGGAATAGTTTGACTGCGGGCTTATCTTACATGCTTTCTCATTAAGTCTTATGAAAACTAAAATTATGGGTTAATTTTGGTGTCATCTGATTCAAACCTTTGCATTCTAAATTACCATATGTTACAAAAGACTTAGGACCAAATTTGATCAATATGTTCCTTACCTTTTGGCTGTTTATATATTTTAATATAAAGATGTACATTGCATTTATGTTGTATTTTCTCAGTTATGTGTTGTTAGCTAATATGTAAAATACGTCGGAAGCTATTTCAATGCAAGAGTGTTCTTTTCCAGAAGAATATCATATTCAACTGTATTTAGCCAAGATGGTCACCTTGCTGTTAAACTACAAATCTCAATATCTTCCACCACTGCCCATATTGGCTGAAAGTCCAACATATGGGGGCTACAGTCTTTTCATATTTTATACTAAACATAATGGAGATATTCAGCAAATGATTATAATTGTGCCTTCCATTTCTTCTAATCCGAACATGATTATCTCAGTTCCATAATGAACTAGACAAGTGTTAATCTATCATGAGAAGCAGATTTTTGTTATTTAAAATTCATGTAGGAACTCAAAAATATAAAAAATGTACCCATTTGGACCAGCGCTGCAAGGTTATGTAACTTCATATTAGATGGTCAATTTAAGATTTAAAAAATATTTTATATTCCCTTTTGTCATATGATAAATTAATAAAGCAGCTTGAAAATATTCCTAAATTTGATATAATTCTTATTTAGCCTAAGAATCTTATTGTTGTTTAGCCTAACAAATATAAATGAAGAAAAACATTTTATAATAAATGTCTGTGTTTTAAAATTACTGGCTATGTTCCAGTGCGTTTAAGTGAATTGATTTCCGTGGATTTATACATATTGAATTTTGTGTTAGACTTGATAGCTATATTTGCTAGGAAGCTGTTCTTCGTTTTGCTGGTGGAATGCAAATGTTCTACAGGCTTGAATATTGTATACTAAAGCTTTTAATCTCTTCCACAGACAAGAGGATTTGTTGCAGTCAGTAAACCATATAATGGATGCTCTGAGATTACCAATCCGGAAGCACTGATGGAAAAAATTGCTCTGATGCAAAGAGGGCAGTGCATGTTTGCTGAAAAGGCCCGGAACGTCCAAAAAGCTGGGGCCATAGGTGGCATCGTTATTGGTAAATTACTCAAAGTTATGCAAATATACTATAATTCAGTGTATATTTTCTGAATTGTCACAGGCAGGTATGAAACATGCACTCTAGGATATTATCTGAATGGATTATACAATGACCCATGTTTAACATTGAAACAGATAGAATTCCTTGAACAGCTTCAGCACTTGGCTGTCTTAAGTCTTCAGCATCTTAAGGTTGTACAGGTAGTCCTCGACTTACGACCAACATGAAGCCCAAAATTTATGTTGTGAGACATTTGTTTAAATGAATTTTGCCCCATTTTATTCTTGCCACAGTTGTTAAGTGAATCACTGCCCTTGTTAAGTTAGTAACACAGCTGTTAAGTGACTCTGGCCTCCCCATTGATTTTGCTTGTCAAAAGGTTGCAATAAGTGATCACATGACCTTGGGACACAGCAAGGGTCATAACTATGAACCAGTTGCCATCTGAATTTTGATCACATGATCATGGGGGATGCTACAAAGGTTGTAACTGGGAAAAATGGTCATTGAGTGACTTTTTTCAGTGCTATTATAATTTTGAATGGTCATTAGACAAACTGTTGTAAATCGAGGACTACCTGTATTGATATCTGAACTGTATGCCAAGCGGACTAGAGAAATAGATTGGCCAGCCACAAGTTTATTTTACTCACACATGTACTTTCTGTTGACAAAGCCAAATGACAAGTGGCAATAAGTAGCTGTAAGGAGGACAGTCCAAACTGGTGACTTGGTTCTTTCTGGTGACTTGTGCTAGCTTAGTGACTCCTGGCCTTTCCTTTTTAGAGTGGGATATTTTATATTGTACATCATTGTATTCCCTTTCTAAGCATGTAGATTATTTGGATAGTGGGACAGATACAGATACAGAGGTGGGTTCTGGATCCTTTTGCTACTGCGCTATGGGCACACAGCAATCAAAAATTAGCTTCTGCGCATGTGCAGAAGCAAAATCCAAGATGATGCCCACGGAGACACTGACAGAACTGGCTCAGTGATGTCATCACCG
>JANHGD010008404.1:391828-404063 GCA_027560375.1 Imantodes cenchoa | reverse complement strand
AGAGGAGAGGTTTAGGTGAAGGAAGAGAAAGGTGGAGGAAGGAGAGGTAGGATGAAGGGAGAGAAGGAGAAAGAAGGTAGAGAAAGGGAGGAAGAGAGTGGGAAGGGAGTAACAAGCTTTGATGTGGGAAAACAGATGGACAGCCTAGAAACCACAGAAGCAAGAGTATTGTATCTGCTCATGTTATATTGGTAAATAATATAAAACCTATGTAAGATTCTTTCTTGTTAAGATATTATGGTATATGTATTGATGCAATGTGAAGTACGTTGAAAAATTTAAAAAAATACACAAAACAAAAAAAAGACTTAGAAGAAGAATTGGGACTACAAATTACCAAAACATTTAAATATTTAGGGGTTAATCTAACAGATAGATGTTCCTCAATTAAGGAAGACAATTGTTTGAAATTAGTGCAACAAATAAAAATAGACCTGGAGAGGTGGGGGGACATTGCAACTATTTTTACTAGGTCGGATAGCAATTATTAAGATGAACGTCCTACCAAAATTACTTTATCTTTTTCAGACCATACCTATAAAATTGGACATTTTTTTACTGATCTGAATAAAATGACTTTGAAATTTATATGGCAAGGTAAAAAGCCAAGGATAGAATTAATAGATTTACAAGACAGTAGAGATAGAGGTGGCTTTGGGCTCCCAGATTGGAGATCTACTACAAAGCAGCATCATTAGTATGGCTTAGAGACTGGGTCAATTTGAGAAACCAAAGGATATCAACGTTGGAAGGCCACGATTTACAAAAAGGATGGCATGCATTTCTGTGGACAAAGAAAATAAACCACAAAAATATTTTCATAGACATAAGATAAGAGATTCACTGATGCAAATATGGCAGGAGACGGAGGAAAAAAACATTATTTGAAAATCTCCAACTGGCTGTCCAGTATGATGGCAATGATCCACCCAAATATGATAGATATGTGCAAAATGGTTAAATATAAGGGTATTTTAGACGGATACGAAAAATTAAAAAGTAGACAGGAGCTGAAGGAACAGAGCATCTATAGATTAGTGGCCATACCTTCAACTCCAAACAAGATATAAGAAAGATAGTGATGAATTTGAAATTGAGGTAGAGATGCAACAAGTAGATAAACTTTTGACAGGCCCAGAAGAAAAAATGATAACAAAAATATATAACTATTTGACAGAGCTAAAGATATTTTAAAGGGAACAATGATAACTTGGGTGAAAAATGTGGGACATAATATTCATTTGGCTGATTGGGAACAAATTTGGAACAGAAATTATAAAATAACAAAATCAGTATCTTATAAAGAAAACCACTATAAAATGTTCTATCGCTGGCCATTGGCCCCCTCAAGACTAGGCAAGATATACCCAAATTTACATTCACTTTGTTGGAAATGCAAAAAAAAGTAAGGTACCTTCTTTTGTTATGGTGGTTGTGCCCTGAAGCAAAAAAATACTGGAAAAGGATACATAGTTGGCTACAAGAAATAGTAGGGTTACCAGTAGAATTCACTTCAGAAATCTTTTTGTTAGGGATATTTAAAGGACAATATGATAAAAACTCTAAATATTTGATTTTACATATTACAACTGCAGCTAGGATGCGCAATATTGGAGAAATACAAACACACCCACCGAGAGCTTGAAAAACTGGCTTTTTTTGCCATTTCTTTCACAAAATGGGGGTATTTTTGTCTTCCCCCAGGCCCCAGGAGCTCTCTGCAGGCTTCCCAGACCCTCTAGCCACCCCATTTTTGTGAAAAACAGGCGAAAAATGGGACACAGGGGCGGGGCTTCGGGAAAGCAAAAAAGACTGCATTCGGTGTATAAGATGCACCGACATTTCCACCCTCTTTTAGGAGGAAAAAAGGTGCATCTTATACTCCAAAGATTGGTATGTCATTGTAACATTGTAACAAGTACAAAATAAATCCTTTTCGTTCATAGAGCTGCTGCAGCAAAATAGAGAAATGTTATAGTCATTCTTTAGAGTTGTGATAGCACAGGTTGCCTTTTCCTGATACTTTCTTTCAGCATTATATCAAACATTCTGACTGATATCATACTTAATTAATATCAATTATGTAATTGATGTGAAATATTTTGTCATCCCTGCCCCTCCACAACATGGTAGCCCTAAAATGCCCAGTTGCTTTCTCTGCTGAATTTCTTTAAACCCACGCAGGGATGTTTTGGGGTATCAAATCTGTTCTAAAAAGCTGCCATTCATCTGTTCAGTTTAATGTAGGCTCAGTGGGGAGCTGCTGTTATTGGCTAAAGGCAATGCCACTGTCACTTAAAAATGAGAAAAGAAAGGCAGCCCTGCCCAGGCAACTGTGTCATTAACATTCTGTCCATCTACAATATATCAATAGTATGCCAGACTTAATCATGTTTTACATACCTGGCTGACCACAGCAAATAGCAATCAGTGATATTTATTCAAAAAGGAACAGTGTTTAGCCTTTGTGTGTTTGCTATTCTTCTCAACTCCCAAAACATAATATGCCAAGAATACCTATTAATCTTTTTCCACACACACACCACTTCAGAACTCTCTATTTTTAAAATGATATTGGGGGAGAAAATTGAGAAGTCTTGGCATTTTGTCCAGAAATTAGAAAATCTAAGGTTCAACAGCATAATGTATATTTTGGGAAACATTAATTCAGTGGGTCTTTTCTTAGGAAAGGAGAATACACCTGCTTAGAAGGAATTAGCTCTGTCAAGAGGGTGTAAAGTAATTTGGGCTATTAGAGTGATTTAATTTCAATCTAATTTTAAAGAGAAAACAGCAATTTAGTTGCCTAGTTTTTCCCCTATTCTCTGATAATCATGGCTAATTAAAATATATTTGTCTAACTTTGTTTAATTTCTCACTTTTCCCTCCAAATCCATTGTCACTGAAGATTAAGATTTTTAATAATCTAAAAACCTATTATCTTTAATATAATTCTTCCCTAATCTGATGCTTGGAGATATTAGACTTCAATATATTTATTCCCCAGATATATTATTTTTGAGAAACTGGATGTCTGGAAATTAAAGAATCTGACATCAATAAATTGAAAATATACTCTTATAGAAACAAATTAGAGTCATAATTATACACCTACAAATGATTCAATAAGGTATTGTTCACCTTACTCTAAAATGGCTTCATAACTGTAGATATATATCTGAAACTAAAGCAGAAATGCTTCAAATCATTGCTAAAACAAAGTAACATCACTGCAGTGAAAGTCTCCATCCCTTAAAACTCTAAAAGTAAAATTCCAGAAACATTTGTGGAACTGTTTCTCAATGTGATCATTATTATTTTTTTATTTACATTTTTACACATGCAGGTTTGGGGCCTTTTCTTTTAGTTCAGTGCCACTTGAACCATTAGCATGTTTATTTAAATATGAAGCCAATGTTTTTAACATTACTACTTTTTTGTACTCATTATAGATATAAAATCATGCTGTGCAACACAGATTAGCACGACAAAATATTTTGTTCTATTTTTTTGTGCTGAGAACTGTGGCATGGATTTTTCCTTGAAATGAGTATAATACTTTTTTTAAAAAAAATGACAAAAAAGTAAATCTAGTAACCGCCAGATGGAATTTTTTATTCTACAGAAAGCTCCCTGAGGATTTTGGTCTGTGTCCTATTATCATCTAATGGAAGTAGAATCTGTATAGTGTGTGTAAACTGTATCTTATCTGGCACAGTAGCAGAGAGTAAAAGATATTGATTAGAAGCTACACTTGAGGGACTGACATTTGCAGTACAATGGATTAAATTTAATGATAGTGTTTGCTATTTCTCAGCAGAAGATTTAGACATATCCCCCTGTTGATTGGGCATCATTCTGCAAAATAAACTCCAACATATTAAATAATTTGCTGACTACCTACAAATACCTTGAAAAAGAATTTTCCCCAAGTACAAAAATTGATGTCAACATTCAACATAAAAGTTCTATGTATCCTATAAAATAAGATGTATAAAACATTGTTTTGCAAAAGAGATGGTTTAAGGGAAGCAAAGCTTGACTTAAAGTATCAGTATCAAGTGGTACTCTAGCATTTAAACAGACAAACAGTTGCCACATAACACCCAAGATTTAACAATTGTTGATCAGAAGTCTGGACAGTAGTAGACTCTACAGTATCTGGAGACAGCAGAAGAGAAGAGAAAGAATTGGAGAAAAATAACAAATTATAAAGATCACTACATAGAAGTAGAATGATTGTAGCAAAAGAAAGCAAAGACAATACCAATTGTAATAGGCTCTTTCAAGCAATCTCAAAACAACTGGAGTACCACTTGAACATCATTGGCATCAACAAAATCTCTCTCAGTCAATTGCAAAAGGCAGCTATACTTGGAATAGCTTACATCCTGTAAAGATACCTTTAAAACTATTAAGTAACAATATCTGCGTATCTCCCACCCCCAAGGTCCTTGGGAAGAATTCAATAGGTGAATAAACATGTCATATCCAGTATGGCCAACCATAATAAATAAAATTATATCAAGAAGTTTGTATAAGGAGAGAGGTTCTGTTCTTTTTAAAACATGCTAACTTTATATTACAGAGAAAGATGGCTCATCTAAAATTTGTAACATCTACAAATTATTAAATTATGGTATTTTTTTCTCTTCAGAATAACTGTTTTACCCACTTGCATAATTAGGCAGGTTCATCTAATATGGGACCATTTTTCCTCCTCTGCTATTCCTATGACAAAACCAAGGAAGCTGTAATGGAGATGAGGAAAAGGCAATTATAACTTCTTACATTTTCCCTAATAAAGTAAATAGTGCATTAAAATATTTTAATGTCTAAAATTATTGTACTGAAGATAGATATGCTGAAGCATTTAAAAATTTCCAAATAGTCTTAGGACTTAGTAGAAAGAACTGCAATTGATCATCATGGAAATCTGCATGGGTTTAACTGTACTGTACCTTAGTTAAAATAGTTGAAAGACCCTAGAATGTAGTGAGGATGGGTGAGATGAAATAACTTTGGATTTGGCAGATCAAAAACATCTGAAGTCCATGAAGAGGTATAACAGAATAACAGAGATGGAAGGGACCTTGGATATCTTCTAGTCCAACTCCCTTTCAAAGTAGGAGAGCCTATACCATTCCAGATAATGGCTGTCCAATCTCTTCTTAAAAACTTCCAGTGATGGAGCACCCATAACTTCTGGAGGCAAAGTTAATTGTTCTCATTGTCAGAAAATTTCTCCTTAGTTCTAGGTTGGTTCTTTCCTTGATTAGTATTCATCCATTGCTTCTTGTTCTGCCTTCAAGTGCTTTGGAGAATACAACTACATTCTTAGGGTTGTGTGAAGCTTTATCTTGGTTATTTGATTTGAAACAAGTTTTTTCTGACTCAAGATGACCTTACAAAATGGTTCTTCATTTAGGTCATTTGGAATTGGCATAGAAATGCCCTCTTAAATGGCAAAATAAAGCTTCTTCCCCCAAAAGACCTCCTAAGAGATGTGTAAGGGGCGTGCATAAGTGCACCAACGTGCCTATCGTCTCTGTCCTACTGTCCCCATTTATCTATTTCCTGTATCATATCCATTTCCTGTATTCATAATCATGTTTATACATATCTGTTTAAATGGATGGATGGATGGATGGATGGATGGATGGATGAATAGATAGATAGATAGATAGATAGATAGATAGATAGATAGATAGATAGATAGATAGATAAATAGATAGAGCAAACATTTATTGACTGAGGAAAAACATAAATAAGAATACCTGCTAGTTTGTTGAGAGAATGTAGAAGATCATCTACATTGACCCTTCCCAACACTTGCTTTTCAACATAATCAGCATAATTATGCCTTTCAGCATAATCCCTTAATTAAAGGAATTTTAATATATTTTCATGCAATAAATATCGTCTTAAACCACCGAATAATATATTTGGATCAGAATGTGATGAAAACATCTCAAAGTAGTGCTAGTTTCTTCTGTTGCATTCTCAGCAGTGAGCAGCAGGTCCTACGGTTATGTATAAATTATGCAGATCGCAATCATCCAGTATGATTCAGCTGATAAATTGTATTGTTCCCTGCCACTTTAATTATATCTTTTTACATAAAGGAGTTGGCTGAACACTTTGCTAATTAATCTTGTAACGTATGACCTAATAGCTCTTTCCAAAGAGCTTGCACAATTGCTGCAGTCCAAAATAGCATTCATTTAATTAAAAGGTAGGTTGCAAATAACACAAATATAGCCCATTCTTGCATCAGGTGTTTCATTTAAAATCAATATGTAGGGAAATATTTTCATACTTATTTTCAAATGTTCATACATATTTTCAAATGTTCAATACTAGTATGAGAACATGCATTATATAACATTTCTGTAACACCAATTGGCTGGCCTGTCCTATATATACCAAACACTTTTTTTGGATATGTACAAAAATACAACATAATATCAGATAAACATAATAAGCTAAATTAATCAGTAGCCATGTGCAAAGATGAAGCCTAAAATGAATAGTTTCCTTTCCCCCCCTCGTTCTTTTCATCCTTATTTCACTCTAAAGCATGAGATCGCAGCACTGCAACAATTTGCACACCATAAAACCTGGATGTCCTTCCCAATGAGCTATGCCAAACTACTGGCTCACAGTGCCAGGTCATTATCTGCATCATGCCAAGGCTTGTCAATAAATACTACATTTCCAAAAAGGGTTTCCCTTGTCAGTCAGCTGTTCCAAGGAGCTTGCCAGCCTGAGAAGCCAATAACCTCAAGGTAATCACCTTGCTAGGTTGCTAAGCACTTTACAAAGTGCTGTGCTTTCCCCACTCCTTTTGAAAGAAATACAAGGAATAGCTCAAAATGTATTGTGGTTTGAAACTATCTAGTGATAAAAGGACACACTTTGCTCCTTGTTCTCAGGAATATGAGGTTAGTAGAAGTGAAGAGCATTATGAATCATGTTGAAATGTTTGAAGGAATAAGGGTGGAAGCAGTTACAGTATGAGGTACACTTACAGAATTTCTCTGATTTTGATCATTTCCCTCATGTATGTATTTGTTTTTCATTACATTAATTTCCTATTGAATCAAATGACAGCCTGTGGTTAATACAATATTGAATATAAAAACCACAGGTTGAAATATTATAGTAGGAATAAGTTCATCTTAAAAATGTGACAGTAAAATTAGAATGCAAGAATAAAAAATCTTCTAAAAAATAAAATAGTGATGGCACTATCTAATTTGAAAGTCTGTAGAACCCTTCCCTTTTCAATATTTTTTTCAAAGCAGTCAGAGAAAGATCAAGTCTGATTTCCATAGAGCATGAGATCTCAATCACATCACAGACCTGATCCTGACGTATCATGATTTTTTTTTTGCTTTTGCGGAGCTGGGGTAGGCATGGCCTGCACATAACATATCTGGCCCATGGACCACCATTGACAGGCCTGCAGAGAGACAAAGCTAGTGCTGCTATACTGAAAAACAATGGTTCCTGGTCTCAGCTTCTTTTAGCTTGCAATGCCTGGGCACTAATATCACTTTCCCCCTAATAAATCAAAATACATTGAGAGATTTAACAAAACAAGGAAATTATGTTCCCTAAAGAAGTCATGAATGAGAACAACTAATTCCTTCTCTATTCTATATTTTATCTTCAATGGTGATAGACTTTATCTTGGGTGCTCTATATTTTATCTGCCACCACTATCTCAATAACCTTTCCAGACATAAAGATTGGAATCTAGATGATTTCTTCTAACAGGACAGACCACAAAATTTTTAAAGAAGAACAGAAGAGAAACATTCACAATTTCTTGGATACAAGTATTGCAGTGGATCACAGGAAAGCTAGACTGGGTATGTATCAACCTCACAAGTGGTAAAGATTGAAATACCATATTCATTTATTTGGCATATAAAGGCCAGAAGGACTCACAAGTAATATAATAAGATGATACTTTTGTCACAAGCAAAGAATCTGTCTATGAGGAATCAGGGTTTTGGTGAATCTGAGTAAATTTATCAGGTAAATGCCATGCAAATTGGTCATAGTATCATGGTGGGAAACCTAGGTATTGACTTTTCCATAAAAGAAAATTAGTTATCTAAACAAGACCTTACCACTAATGCAATGAGGGAAGAAAACCAAAGTTACTATTTCTTTCTTATCACCCACGTATACCCAATCCAAATCACTTATAATACAGTAAATCTTCACCAGCACTCTAGGCACGATTGCTGTTGCTTCATTTCCAAAGATCTTCGATAAACCAAGGACACAATCAGAATTGGCTTGCAGCAAAAAGCTTCTTGAGAATGATGTCATGTAGCACTTGGCAAGAGGAGAGACAGATTTGTTTAAGTAATATGACCAAGTTAAAGTTACCATCTGGACTGCAATATTTTAATATTTCTGACACATTATATCAGCAAGGGCTACCTATCAAGATACCAAGAATTTGGGAGAATCATCTCTTATACTTTAATTTAGCAATTCCATATGTTAGTTCAGGAAAACTGTACAGAGTAGGATCTTCTGAGTTATGCCCTTGCAACTATAATTGTGTGCCAATGGAAAGTTGTCTAACTTAAAATTTAAATTATATGGAATTATATGCAAAGCATACAAACAGAGAATTATTTGTTGATAACCTATTTACTTGCCATCATTGTCAAGTTGTTACGATTTAATATTTTACAGATGTTTAAATTATTTTGAACAAGCAACTTAGGAATGTAATGAGCATGTTGTCAGTTTAAACAGAACATTTTCCCCTTTTCCTGTGTTGTTCTTTTATAATGATAGTTTCAACGGCATCACTTAAAAGTGACATACTTCCATATTCTACATATTTTAATTGATTTTGGACATACAATAAATGTTTTCTATGAAAGGTAAGTTGTATATCTGCTTATGCAACTTACTTCCCTATATAAATCACAAAGTAAAATGTTATTTTTTTATAATAAAAGCAAGATAAGCTACCATTTGCATTAAGGGTTTATTGCGGGGTATTTCAATTATTGTGAAGGGCATAGAAATTAATATAATATAATGACTGAATTCATAAAAAGGTGTAGCAATATGTTTATCTAACTGTTTATTAGTTATATCCAACAAATGTAAACTACAGGTATTGCAATGTTATTGATCTGTTACTGATCACAATCCATTCTTTATCCATGCTTATCTCTTTATTATTCACTCTCATTATGGAGAACAGAGGCCAGCTATGATTTCTGAACTTATGATTTGAAAGATAACCACTGATTTTGCAGTACATCGAACTGAAATGAATATGGCAATTAGTTGAATAAGCAAATTCTCCTGAGACCTGAATTTTAGAGCAAGATATTCTAAAATCCCGTGGGACTTCCAGATTTAAGTGGACAGGAAACCAGATATCAACCAGATAGTAATTGACATGTACCAGGAGACAGTGGTGGTGATAAATGTAGTGGTACCAACTGACATCAATGTCAGGAAGAAGTATGAGAAAGTGGAGATGTACCAAGGCCTGAAGAAGGAACTAGAAAGGATGTGGAAAGTGAATTCCAAAGTGGTCCTACTAGTGGTAGCACAGCTTTAACTCCTAAGTTGGGAGAGTGGCTCCAACAGATTCCAGGAACAACATCAGAGTTTTATCTATTCAGACAAATGCAGTGCTAGGAATAGTTAAGACACTGAGTAGAACCCTCAAACTCCAGGCCTCTGATAGAGGACCCAAGATTGAGGAACACATATATCACCCATAGGAATAAGAAGTAAAATTGTATATGGTTTCTTTCTTTAATTTGTTTACATTTTTTCTTCATTTATTGTTGCATTCATTTGAATGTTTGTGGAGATATTTGCTGTTTTGAAAAAAGAACATTATTATGGGCCTTCTTGCCTTGAATGCAGAAGATTTAATTTCTTATTACAGTTATTTTCTATTCACCAACCGAAAATGGGGAAACTGTAATTAAATAGAAATGCTATCAGCAATACACGTACAACAAAATTTAGTTGATTTCATAGCTCACAGTTGACAATACCGGTATGTAATTTTATGGTCTCTTCTCTGAGCCAAAAACTATTATATTTAAGAATACAAAATTCTGACATGTCAGTTCAACCAATTGAGTTGAAAAATATGGTTTCTTTGCTCTTTCCTTTTAATTATTTGCTATATGTGACACCATGGTTCTTGAAAGAATATAGAACTGCAGATACGTTTCTCTAGAGTCTTTATGATTTTCATATAAATCTAGCTAAGCTAAAATTACCCAAGTATTATAAGTCATTTTATTTTAGCTTTGTTTTTCCCTTTCAACATTTATTTGTATTCTGTTTTTCTATACTCCGAACTAGTAGTAAATATACCAAGCTATTGGGATATATCCAATAAACTGGTCAAATCCCCATAAGTGCCACAACGGCAGAGTACTAGTAAAGAGAAAATATGTTTCTCTTGATGAATCTGATTAATTAAAATTATTTTTGTCCAGATTCAACTAAGAGTTATGAATAAGGAATTCTTTAATCCATAATTGCAAAAACTAGATTGAAAAGACATTCTTCTGTGTGATAATTTAAGCTCTGATGACTTGGACGTTCAGATACTATATGTTTCTTACCATAATTTATTTATTTTATCTATTTGTCAAAACATGTACAAGATAGCAGGTATTGTTATAAACATAAACAAAAGCAAAGTAGGTACAGGTAAATTAGGACAATAGGACAGTAGGACAGGGACGGTAGGCACGATGGTACGCTTATGCCCGCCCCTTACAGATCTCTTAGGAATGGGGTGTGGTCGACTGTAGACAGTCTAAGGTTAAAGTTTTTAGGGTTTGGGGAAGAAACCACAGAGTCAGATAGTGCATTCCAGGCATTGATCACTTTGTTGCTGGAATCATATTTTCTGAGTTTCGAGCGGTTTACATTGAGTTTTATTCAATGCCAATTTGTAATTCTGAGTTAAATCTGAATTATTGTCTAATAATCACTGCCTCACTGAAGACATACTCCCACATTAGCTATTGTTTGGCTCTTTTAGTATAATCACGAATGCAGAGAAATTTGGTTATACATGAGAATTTAGCAAGGACAAAGAGCTCTTTAAACAAAGCTGCAATTGGAATAGCTCTTTCTAAGTTACTGTCTGAGACCCTCTCATTTCAACCATTCCCCAGTCTTTAATGGACTACCTATTCACTATAAATCACCATGAATCCATGGAGAAGGCTTTTAGCTTAATGGCTAGTTCAAAATAGTGTTAAGGTATAATGCGATTTTTACATGTACATTAGGTCAGTTTAGATTAATGTTAATTCATAGAGATGATTAGTTCTAAATTGCAGTGGGAGATTTGGAATAACCAATAATCCAGATAACCAAATAGAGCAGCTTCTGATTTACACTACAGGATTGGATATTAGCTGTATGTCAGTTATGTTTAATAATATTGAAGGCTTATTTTACTTTTGGCTATTATGGTTATAATTCAAGGACTTCTTGCAGTTGCTTGATATTAAGGCGAATGAGTGAACTTAAACTTCCCATATGTACCAAATGTAAATAGGCAGTAGAATTGTGAAGATATGAACACCTCTTGTATGCTGAATAATTCTTGTACACCTCTTGTATTCTGAATAATTAAAAGTAGAGCAGACCATATTTGTAATTAGCAATATGCTCACATTTGGATTTCAATATTTTTGCTTATTAAGAACAAGAGTGTTTTATTAAGAAAAATACATGCAGCCAAGTTTTACCTACAGTTCAATGGACTTTAAGTATTAGTTCCCCAATTTCATCAGAATGGCCAATTTACATTGATGGCTGTGTAACTCTAGATGGTTACCAGTTGTCTTTAGAAATAATTGCTATTTGGGTTTATAAAGCATTCATTAAATGTCTACTTAAATTACATAAAGATCATAATAGGCATTTAATGGATGCTTTTTAAAGTGAACTACAAATTACTTTGGATTATAAGTAACAGTAGGTTTATAAAGCTATCATTATGTGTCTATTAAGATCATTTAACTTAAGTGTTCTATAATTAGACAAGAGCTAGAATTTTAATTGCACATTTGCAAACTGTTAGCTGGGGTTTCTAAATTGAGCCCTCATTTTGCTCACTATGGAAAGGTCTTTTTTGTACAGTCATGTCCTGCTGCATTGAATGTGGTTATGTGAAAAAAAATTTTATAAAACAAAAAAA
>JANHGD010008404.1:366018-376506 GCA_027560375.1 Imantodes cenchoa | reverse complement strand
TACCTTAGTTGAGATAAAAAATATAATTAAGCAAATAGGCACTGAAGAAGTTAAGGCATATATAGAATGAATTAACTCAATGAATCTTGCCTTTCATTTCATCAATGTCTACAACATCCTTTTCTAATTTCATGGTTTTGATTAGTTGAGATTCTTAATGGAGAGATTTTCAACTATCATAGGGAGATAGGGTTTCACATTCAGAAATGTGAAACAAACAACAAACAAACAAACAAACAAATAAATAAACAGCTGGAGGTTTTCAAGAAAAGATTGAACAACCATTTGTCCAAGATAGTAGGAGGACTCCTGCCTTGCATGGATTGTCCTCAATCCCTTTGAACCCTATGATTCTATGAATTTTACTGGTAGGGATATGTAGTTAACCATGTCTGGAAGCCATTAGGTTGTGAATTGTTCCAAAGAGAAACACACCACAAATCCCTATTGAAATTGCTACAGAATAAATATGGCAAGAAACCTTTGCTAACTTGTATTCAAAGGAACTGTTGAACATCTGAAAAGCTTGCTGGGGTGATATTATTCATTTTAATACCTTATGCTGCCAGGCAAATGACTATGATAAATTCCATTGAATATATGGTCCATATATTCAATGGAATTTATCTTCTATATTAAGAAAATATTAATAAAATGGTAGAAAATAGTGATGAAAATTGGATACTTTTTTGGGCAATAATAATAGCAATAGCACATAGACTTATATACTACTTCTGAGTGGTTTACCGTGTGATCATATTGCTCCCAACAATCTGGGTCTTAGTTTTACAAACGTCTGAAGGCTGTGAGCAGAATTAGTCCACAATACCGCATTCTAATCATTGTGCCACCACGGTTACTATTAAATGACATTGTATAATGCAAGCAAGTATCTATCATTCTATTATGAGACTACAATGGCAATTGTCTATCATTAGATAGAAGAAGGCAATGGCAAACCAGTCTGTATTATCACCAAGAAAGCTAAATGGATGTGTCCAAGAAATTATCAGAAATCAAACTCACCTTGAAAGAATCTTTAATCGCTTTGAAATAATGTCTAATATTACTACATTTATCTAATATGAATACAGTACATGAGTGATTAACCAGTTTTTGTCGCTTTATTCAGTGGTGCACCACGTGGGCATGTGCGCATTGCATGCGCCCATGCGCAGTGCTAAAAACACAGCTTCTGCACAAGCACAGAAGCAAAAAACAGCTACTGCACATGTGCAGAAGCAAAAACCAAGATGGTGCCACCTACGGCACCACTGAGAGAGCCACTTTGGGGGCGTGGCAGGCCTGGGTTGCTGCCGGTTCCAGTGACCCAGGCCACCAAGTTACTACTGGTTCCATAGAACCGGTCCGAAGCAGTCCAAACCCACCTCTGATTTATGAATTACTTGTAATTCTTCTGAATGGTAACATGTTACAAATGCCAGAACAAAAGGGAGGGAAGAAGGAAACCCTTTTTTGTACTTGCCAGTTCTGAATTTATTTTTAAAAATTGCATCAAATAGAATTTAAATGGGTGTTTTTAAACACACACAGAGAAACACACACGCGCACACACACATATACCAGAGGTGGGTTTCAGCAGGTTCTGACCAGCTCTGGAGAACCGGTAGAAGAAATTTTGAGTAGTTCGGAGAACCGGTAAATACCACCTCCCACTGGCCCCACCCTCTGCCTCCCAAGTGCCAGCTGATCAGGAGGAAATGGGAATTTTGCAGTATCCTTCCCCTGCCATGCCGACCAAGCCACATCCACAGAACCGGTAGTAAATTTTTTTGAAACTGACTACTGATATATACGCATGTATACATACATATATACATACTTTTAATAACAGAGCAATGGTGCCACCAACAGGGCATTCTGAAGATTTAAAATACTTCTGATACTAAAAAAAATGTACAAGAAAACTTACTTTATAGATGGAAATGAAACTGAATTATGTGATGTAATCTGAAAACATTATGCTGACTCTCTTACTTTTGGTCTTGCTCTGAGAGGGAGGGAGAGAGAGAGGGAAGGAGGGAGAGAGAGAGGGAGGGGGAGAGAGAGAGAGAGATTTTCAATGTTTTATTGCTGCCAGTTTGGAATAAAAAACAGCTAATGACTTTTTAAATAAATCATTTTAGAAGCTCATTTATTGTGAAATCAAATCATTCTTCAACATAATATTCTTAGATTTATATCTCCTTTTCCTATAAGTAATTTCCCTTCAAATCTTCCCCTAGAAAAGAACTATTTTTTAAGAAAGAAAACAGGTTTTTATTAGAATATTGTGTTTGGATATTATTTATTTTATTGCTTTAAATTGCACAGAGTCCTTGAGAATGGTTAGTATAACATTTCATTTCGGAGAGAGAGGATAGAAATAGAGAGGAAAACAAAGAAGTTGAACACTTTGGCAACCCTAGATGTTCTCTACTTCCAGAATCCACCACCAGCAGCAAATTTGTGAAAGTTTGCTACACTGTAGTCAAAACACTAACCATTTGGGAATTATGTACATAAGAGTGGTATCAAAGTGATTTTCATAACTTTCTTGTTTTATATTTTTATACTACTTTTTTCATACTCAATTCAACATGGCAAACATATTGATACTTCATCCACCTCCTATTTTCCCCACAAAAATCCTTGAGGTGAATTGAGCTAAGAGAGAGTGATTGACCCAAAACCCAGGCAATTTTTTTCCATGCCTGGTGCGGGAATAAAACCTACAGTGGTTTGGTTTCTGGGAGCCTTAACTAACATTGTAATCATTATACAAACCTGGCTTTTGTTTACTGGTCCTTAGATATATGGATTGCTTACCTCACCCCATTCCTAAGAGGTTTGTAAGGGGCGTGCATTAGCGCACTACTGTGCCTACCATCCCTGACGTACTGTCCTATTACTGTCCTACTGTCCTATTATCTTTTTTATTATTTTACATGTATCTACTTTGCAAATGTTTATGCTTATATCAATAACTACTATCTAGTATGTGCTTGACAAAATAAATAAATAAATAAATAAATAAATAAATAAATAAATAAATAAATAAATTTGAAATCAAGAATAAAATCAAGGTTAACCCTGAGCCCCTTATTTTTAATTATATACAGACATTTTGCCCTTATCTATTGAGTTCTAGCACTTATAAAAAACTACGAAGTGGAAATTGTGATTGAAATAGTTGACAGAATCTCTAAAATGAATGTGGACACCTAATGCCAATAAGATTCATTTTTATTAAAGAAAAGAAATCCTTTACATATAGATGCTATAAATTCTTTTGTAAGTGCCACAGATGTCTTCTTTTGTCTCTTTCTGTTGAAGTACAGATAATCAATCAGGTTCTTGAACTGATACTCTGAAAATACAGTTTTATTAATTTATGTTCTTTCAGGAGATTCGTAACTTCTCAAATCTGAGATAATGCTTCATTTTACCACTTTAATTTTTTTTTGTCTTCCCTGTCTTTGATATAACTGTGTGGCTCTATTTTTAGCTAGAAGTAATTCACAAATCATTCCCAAAGTAGAAAACAACTTTCAAAGTAATCTTTGGAATTTCAGCAGGTTATATGAAATATGGTAGCTTTTCGTGGTACTTAATGACTAGAAATTTTGTTCTACCTTATTCATTAATAAACAGTGTAGATTTTATATATTTTTCAAAGTTGTCTATATTTCTTATTCTCAGCTTTCTGAAAATGCAAGTAAATAATAAATATGCTAGTCTATCTAAGAAAATAATCATCAATCATCTCTAAAACATCTTCAGTCACTTTTGGGAGATTTTGACAATACAGTAGCTATGACGTGGTTTGTTTTACTACTTTAATCTCTTTGAGCACCTTGGCCAATTCAGAAATGCTGTTATATTATCACCTCTCTTTTTTTCATTCTGAAAGCACTTAAACTGTTCAAAAATCAATATACCATGGTACCTTGGTACGTGACTGCTTTGAAACTCATCAAATTTGGGACTCATTTTGACACAAAAATGTTGTCCCAGTGCTCCTCATTTGTTTGGTATGCAATGAACAAGGTAGACTTGTCAGTGTTGGCTACCTTGTGATTCACTACATTATTCTTTATAGGAAAAAATTATTTGGTATACATCATTTTTTGTATTCATTGCACTTCCCAGAATCAATAAATTATGAGTACTGAAGTAGCAATGTGTTAGAATTCCCTGATAAAATGCTTAGTAAAAAAAATGAATCTAATTATCAGAGAATATCTATCTATCTATCATCTGTCTGTCTGTCTGTCTGTCTATCTCTCTATCTATCTATCTATCTTCTATCATCTCTCTATCTTTACTGTTTCCTGAAATTTTGTGTATCTAAAATAGGTGCTACTGATAAGAAATGGATAAAGATTTTAGGAACATTCTACAGAACAAATCAAATAACAAAACTATAGTTAACATTGACGCAGGAGACCTATAGTGTCTTAATATTTTGGATCTTTGATCAAAATCTTTCTATCAAACCTTTTTTATAATTTTATATTGCTATCATACAATCTTTTCCTTTAATTCTTCTTCAGCAGTCTGGTTTCATTTCATTAAGTCACTAGTTCAATTCAGCTTTAATGGAGTGAAATACCAGCAAAAAGTATTTTCAACATATTTCTTCTGATCTGGGCTGAACAGATTTTACAGTCTTTTGCTGCCACAAGCAATATCATGGTTCTTTCGCAGTCTGAAAGAGATCTAATGACCTGTTACTTAATTTGTGCTTGGAAGTAAAATATACAACAAATCTCCTGAATTTGCATATTTTCACATTCTGCACTTGAGGACACACAGGTCAAAGTGCAGATTGCTAATGAGACCATTAAAACAGTAAAGGATTTTATTTTTCTGGGCTCCAAATCAACCAGCATGGTGATTGCATCCCTGAGATCTTGTAATATCTGGCAAAAATAACATCTGGAAGAGTAAAGATATAGGCCTCCCAGCCAGATTAGTTAACAAAATAATTTTCCAATTGGTACTTATGGCTGCAAAATGTGGACTCTAAAAGAGGCAGTTAAAAGAAGGGTGGACACCTTTGAACTAAGGTGCTGGAGATGACTATTATGCATCCCATGCACTGCAAAAATAACAAAGAAGTCCTAGACCAACATCACCAAAAATATCACATGGAGAATGCTGATCCATAGAGTGGCCAAGGGTCAGACGGGAATGAATGATTGAAAAAGATTATGCAATTTGTCCCAAATCATGTCCTTGATACGAGACAACAATTTATGTATAAACCCTGCATTGCTCATAATCTCACAAATTACCCACACAGGATATTTTTAAAAACTATAGAAAATATTGATTTGATATTAATATTAACAAGCACATAGGAAGAGATCATTAGATTAGATCTTCCACACTTAAAATAATGGATGTTGCAATAAAATTATATTCATAAATGTAGTAGATGAAAATTGGAAGCATCTCTACTGAAGAATATAATAAATAGAGACTCAAGACTCAAGAGCCAGCATCATAATACATCTTTTGGAGTTTTTGACATATGTGAAATATATTACAAAAAGAAATAGGCGTTTGATTGTGTCATTATGCCATGAATTATTTGCATATCTGGAATTCACCAATTAGTATTCATATTCTTCATTTAAATATATATTTTACATTAATATATTTCATATAATGTATAATCAGAAATGGGATGCAAAATCATGATGGTCTTTATCAGCTTGTTGCAAAACAAGATGTAATGTTTCATCTGTAATGGCACAGATTTATCATTCAGTGTTTAGCAAAATTAAATTCAAAACAGTTAATTTGATATGATTTTATTTAAAATTTTAAGCAACAAAGGTAAAAAAATAATACAAGCTAACATAAAAGGAAGAAAGAAAAATGGTGCAAAAATAACACTGAACATCAAGAAGAAAAAAGGTAGAAGAAAAATGGAAAAGAAAGCAAAACAGATATAAAGAAAAATTCAGAATGTTTTAAACTTCATATTTTTATGTTTTATTTTCTTCTGCTCTAGTTGTCAAATATTTTATATAACAATAGAATAAAGCAAAGTAAGCAAAACCTGAAAATAGTTCTAAAATAACAGCAGCTAAACTAATGAAGTTCACATTAATTGCCTACTTTGAATTCTTTCCTCAATAAATGCAATATTGAAAAGATTTGTCATATAGAGGCTTAGTCATATATGCACAAATGTCACTTGTGACAGTCAGAGACTTGGTTTTTAGTAAATAGTAGTAATCTAATAATAAGGTATGAACAGCCTCTTTTAAGAAGCATAGTATTTGACTGACTGAGTGTCAGATAAGTTAACAGCTCTGCTTGGCTGCTTGAACTATGATACTACTTTTCTCCAGTCATTACAACATTGGCATCAACAAACACAGAAAATGTGAACTTTTTCTAATCTTGGCATGTTTCCAGTAATGAGATATTTGAAGCTTCGCATTGTTTTCAACAATTCATTCCATCCTATGAAATGTTAGCAAATATATACCCTTCTTTCAAGATGCTTTGTATCTTACATTTCTTCTCCTCCTCCCTCTTCCTCAAGTTTGCTGAAGAGCAAAAGTGGTATATGTTTTCAATAGCTTGGCATAGATACAACTGAATGCATTTTACAATATTGAAAACTCAAGGAGAGGCAATTACAATGGTTCTATGCATTTTAATCGGCTATAAATATCCCCGGCATACATTTAATACACACACTTACGCACAAGGAATGTATACATGGATATACAACCTCATCATCCTGAGCCAACAGTACGTAGCATAAAATCACTGTCAGTTGAAAAGAGAGGACATAGCCACTGAGAGTTCTGTCAACCTTGAGCTTTTGAGCAAGTCATGTATACTGCTTGGTTAAATATTAATATGATGAGAGTTCATGCTCTTTTCTGAAATCCCATTAGCAGACTGCATGCCAGCAGGAAAAAACATCCACATTCAGCGCTATTTGTAATATGCTCTGTTTAGAAGTGCATGACTAAAAGCCACCAAAAAAAAAAAACAACCAATCCGACTTCTTCCTAATATTGAAAGCATATTCTATAACTTTCCTCATGTCGAAAATGTTTTGCTAAGGATACTTTTTCCCCCTTAAATTCTCGCAATTGTTTAATCATTAAAAACAAAGTTTTAGGGTGACAATTCTGCTATGTTATAATAGGAAGAATTGAACTAACCTGAAAACACACAAACCAGCTATTGTTTATGACTAAACTCTGAGATCTGCTGACAATCCTCAATCTGATAGCTATAGTCTGATCCTATTTAAGAAGATATGGAGAAAAATCTATTAGTAACACAGAGAGCTTCCTAGCATACATGACATTCCATTGCCTCAATCATCTTCGGGTATAATCTAGGTCTCATTTTGGCTCCTTATTCCAAGTATCATCACTGTGGGACCATGGAGGCAAGCCTTTTCTGTTTTTATTCCTTTCTCTGAAGGAGCACCATTGTGGAGATTAGATTATCCCCAAGCCTTCTATATTTCAGAAAGTCAGTAAAACCAGGCTTTGGGATCTTTAGGAACAGATTGGAGCTTTGGATTCCTTGCTCATCAAGACAATTAGTAAAATGTCTTCTGTTGTCAGAAAAGATATGACTATTTATTTTGTATAGCAGGCATGTCATTCCACAATGCTTTTTAAACACTGCTTCCAATGTTTTTTGTTGTTGTCAACTCACTATAAGAATGTATTTTCATTTGAACAAAAAGACAATGACGTTCTGGCCTATCTCACATTGAGATGCCCCTGATCCCAAAATCACAGTAATATTTAAGGGGACCTACTTGATTCTTGGATCATAGATAATTCCAAAGATATGTGGCAATAGTGGTGGCACATTGCTCATATCATGACAGTAGATATTATTTCCAGCCAAGATCAAGATTCCAATATAGGAAGTTCTATAAAGTCCTACAAAGGCAATATGGCTTTTTGATCACTTTGCAGGAAGACATATAGGAATTTGGGAGTTTTTATTTTATTGTTTTCTTTTGAGTAGCCTGGACTGTACTTCCACCCAAGTTACCAAACATAACTTTTAGCCAAAGCTATTGTGTGAATTATTCTGGCAGATGCTTCATTCAATGTTGTTAAAATAATTCAACATTTCCTTTCTGGGGAGTGGGGGAGGAGGAATATGATTTCTATATAACAAGAGCTCTCCATGTTGGCAGCTCTTAAATATCTTAATTTCTTCCAGAAAAATGTCAGCTGACTTTCCCTTCAATAATCAGTTTTATTTGCATGCCAGTTTGGGATACTAACATCCAATTTCAGTGGATGGATCTGGAAAAGCATTAATATTTCATGTGATAGTAAATGGTTTGATACGGTACACAAATCAGAGCATCCGAAATAGCTAGTTACAGGCAAGTGTTATATTGTAAGTGTTAAACAAGAAACTTCATTATACTTTTAGAGAGTTGATACTAAGGCTTCATATTGGCTGTATAAAATATAACAAAAAGTCAATAGAGAAGGCAGAAAGAAGAAAAGGATAAAAGAAGTATGTATGTATGTATGTATGTGTGTGTATGCATGTATGTGTATATATATAATATATATTATATATATATAATAAAAATTCCAAAAAAACCCTCACATTCAATGTTGTTTATCACCTTTAAAGCCCTACATGGCATTGGACCAGGTTATTTGCAGGACCGCCTGCTACCGCATATCTCCCTGCGACCGGTTAGATGCCACAGAGTGGGTCTCCTCCAGGTCCCATCAGCCAAACAATGCCGACTGGCGGGGCCGCAGGGGAGAGCCTTGTCTGTGATGGCCCCGACACTTTGGAACCAACTTGCATTGGAGATCCGGATCTCCCCCACCCTCCTGGCCTTCCGTAAAGCTCTTAAGGGTTGGCTCTGCCGGCAGGCTTGGGGGAGTAGGACATGGTAGGATTTATTAATTCCCCCCCTTATATGTTGAATGAATGCATCTTTTTATTAACTTTTATATGAATTTTAATATTGTGTTTTATTTTGTAATAAATGTTCATTGTTTTCTACTTTGCTGGATGTTGCCCAGAGTCCTCCGGGAGTTAGGCAGCTTAGAAGTACGAAAAATAAATAAATAAATAAATACAATTTCAAAAACATTGCGATAGAGAAAGTTATGTAACTTGTTTCCTCTGTAATAATATCAAGGGTCTCTTTGTCAACTGGTGTTTAGTTACTTTCATAGAAGATATGGTCCTCGAATAGGAAGCAACTAGTACCTCTGGGCCATTTAACAGTTTGTTACAATATGCAATACCACCATGTAGAGAAGCTTCAATTATCAACAACAGTAGGTTTCTTATCTAGAATTAAAATCACTCTTTTTAATCAACTCAAGCTGCAGAAACCTGGAGAAAATCTCAGCAGTTTGCTTTCCAGAAGCATCAATAATTATACTGATGTGTATAGTTTTTTTCTATCATCTCTACAAAAAAATGATTTTATTAAGGTGAATTCTCCTCTTCAAAAAGGGGAGACAACAGGAGAGGGCATTAGAGTTGAACAAATTGCTTTTTATGTGGAGTAGACATTATCTCACTTCCAAAATATACCTCAATTGTAAAACCTAATTTAAAATAGTATAGATAAGATTCTGCTTACCATTTAATAAACCAGGCAGGCTGTCTCAGGCTGAAACTATTTTCTCCATGGCTTCACAGTGGGAAAGCCCAAGAGTCTTGGCTACCATATTGCACGGCTGAACTGGAAGTCTTACTCGTTACTTTTTTTAGTTGACCAATATCAATGGTTTTTTTGTCCTTGGATAATGACTTATCATGTCTTTCCTGAAATATATATTTACCTCAGTTTTTCTAACTAGCAATGAACACTTTGTTCCAGGCTTCAATAAGATTAATAAGCAACAGAGAAAAAACTATGGCATAAACTATTTGGAAAGACACTCCTATGAAGTTATGCCGTTGATGATCCAGACCTGGAACCCAATTCTATGTCATACTCCTACCTTAACTAGCAGTGTTATAAGGATTATATCATGCTGTTATCTTATGAACAGTCACTTTCATGTGAAGTTAGATGATTTGACTCTTTTACAGTTCCTTGATTTCATACTAATGGTATTTAAACAGCATACTCACTCAGAGTGGCCATTTTTGTACAACACCTGTACTCCACATCTGTGATTCTATACTTGAACAAATAATTGCCAGTGCCTACCAACATTTTTTTAAATAATTTTTTTATTGTTTTTCTCCATAATACATCCATACATATACCTTAATTCTTAACAAAATACGCATAATTATACTTTTCTATTTGATAAAACATAAACCAATGTCTTAATTTGCACTTTTTATACTTTAATTACCCATTTGTTTCCCCTTTATGTCATATCACTCCCCCCCTATTTCCCCCTCTTCCCTCTACCTTCTTTCTCCTTCTCTCCCACTTTCCTACTTCCCTCCTCTCCCCTTCTTCCCTTCCTTCTCTACTTC
>JANHGD010008404.1:242327-254222 GCA_027560375.1 Imantodes cenchoa | reverse complement strand
TCTTTCTTTCTTTCTTTCTTTCTTTCTTTCTTTCTTTCTTTCTTTCTTTCTCTCTCTCTCTCTCTCTCTCTCTCTCTATCTATCTCTATCTCTATCTCTTTCTTTCCTTTCTTTCTGTCTTCCTTTCTTTCTTTCTTTCTCTCTGTGTCTTTCTTCCCATCTTTCTATATGCTATTATCAAGGAAAGGCTGGATAAATTATCTGTGTCTATTTGTGATATTTATGTGTCATCCATCTTCGTCATAAAGAAGTAAGGCAACACCTTTAACCTGTTTGTGGGTAAAATGTGTTTAAGTGAAGGGGGTTTAAATCATTTGCTACAACTATCTTCTCTGAATATTGCAATGAATGCTTCCACAAAGTCTTTAAATAAGGCTTACAAGGTGTATATATCAAGTCTAGAACATTTAGTTATACTGTATAATATAATCTGTTTCTCCTGCAGATTAAACGAAACTCCATTTGGTTAAACAGAAGATTTCAATCTCAAAAGTAATAGTGCCTCTGTCTTTTACATTAACAATCTGCACATTGGAAGTTAAAAGAAATTAGAATGTTAATATTTGAAATATTTTCCTCCTTATAAATATTGCAAGAAGTACCAAAAGAGCATATGGGTCTTTTAAATAATTATGTTTTGACAAACTGATAGTCTAGTTGAATTAGAAGAACTACTCTAATGAAAGGCTTGAGTAACTATTTTGAACTGCAATTTATTCATTAAAGCCATGGTTAACAAAAAACATGGCCTTGCTTAAGAGAACTCAGTTGTTTTTAATCATTTGTAAGTTTCAATGGGATAAATGACTGGTAGGTGATTGTTTTATTTGATTCACCTGCAAGTATTAAACATGTGAAATAGTTACAAGCAGTAGGAAATTATACTTCTTGGGGAGGTGGCTAAAGTATGATTTACTAGGGTTTATTTGGCTTGGTTTCTGTTGGTAAAATTTGCAGCCCTAGAACAGTAAAGTAATATTAATGCTAAGTGGGGAACTGTACTTTGGTAGTCATATGGTCTAACAGGCAAAGTAAAAATAGGAAGATATATTTTTATAAGCAAATAGGCTATAACTTTGTATAATTTTGTGATTCTCCCTCCTAAATTCTACTTTAATTTCTGATCTTTCTTATATCACTTTACATCAGGAAGCTTTACCAAGCATGAATGTAATAGATCTATGAATGTTGTATTTATACTTTGAATTGAAATTTATTTTTTCATCTTAATTTGTATTCCTTTCCCAGAGTTTTATTTACGCCATGGCAGAAATGGAGGATTCTGATTACTTAGTTTCAGATGAAGAGGTAAGAATGCTTTTTTAGGATTATTTTGAACCAACGATAGGTTTCTTTACTTGTAGAACAGATAGGAAGTCATAGCAATTGTGACCATTTATAGCAGCATATCATTGAACTAAGATTCATTAAATCATTAGAATGGTTAAATCCTAGCTGTGTTAAACTATAACTTTGATTTATGAAAATTACAGGCATGGAAAATCCTTAACCTTCCAAAATTTAGCTTGGGAGTCTGCCAGGCTGATTTCCCAGTTTTAATAGTCTCAAATTCAATATCAGGTTTGAGATAAAATCTAGTTTTAGGGCTTCTGGCAGTTTTCCATATACTGAAATAAAATCTAAAATGAATAATAAATTCTGCACTTTTGAAATAAGTTAAGGTTTTCCTTATATCTTTAACCCTGCTGCTGAAAACTGTAGCCTTTTCTATAAAGAATAGTGTAGAAGCATACCTTAATGTATGGAACAAATAGCTTAGCTTGTTCATATTAGCTTGGTAAAGGAAAGGTATGAAAAATTCACTAGCATACAGTAATTGCTTTGTTTGACCTCACATCCTTAAACTAATAGTGCGATAGCTGTGGGAAATGTAGATAATACAGGAAAAGGTGGCTATAGTTCTGAAAAGCTGTTAGAGAAGGTTATTTCTAGTAACTGTTTAGTAAAAATAAAACACTTATAAATACATTTATAAATAGTGTGGAGGCAGTTGAAAAGTAGTAACCATATTCAAAATGAAGATTCAAGACGGAAGTAGAAAATTCACCAGGTAGAGTTTGCAAAACCTGCCCCAGGAGAAGAAAGGGATTATTATCCTTTGTGTAACTTTAAAGAAGGCGAGAATCGATCTAAGTTTCGCTGTTTAAAAATGTTTACACAATTGTCAGATACAAAGTTCTGATGTTTTAAGTGTTCATGACTTCATACATTTTGCTGGCAAACTAGAATATGGTATGGACAGTATATAAGTTTTAGTTTATTTAAACTCAAAATTTGTGATTTGTTTAAAAAAAGCCTGTGGCATGTTGTGATATGTGAACTCATTTTTCATGTGCCTGGTATATGACCTAGGCATGGAATTGAATGAAGAAATTGATCCTTGCTGATCTTTCTGAATATCTCATTTTTGATACTTTTAAAATTACATTCTTCTGGAATACTTTACAGTATAAGCATGCTGTTACAGAACATTATTTTGCTACTGATTTATGGAATAGGCAATCTTGGAAGTTTGTGAAAGCCTTTGACTTTCAAGAATGCACTGGTTTTGTTTTGTCTACCATATGTTAACAATTCTTGAAACTGGTTGTTTTTTGTATGTTCAAGCTTGAATATTATTAATAGTGTGTCTTTATTTATTATATTTATATCCTACTTTTTGTATAACTTAGGCAAATAATAAATGCTTCCACCTATGCTCCCTACAAAAACTTCTCTTTGAAGTGAGTTAGGCTGAAAAAAAGTGACTGGCTTAAAGTTACCCAGATGATGTCTATGCCTAAGAGAAGATTAGAACTCTATCTAGTCTGGCACTACAACTGCTAAACCAAATTCTTGTTTCAGGGAAACAAGAAAACTTACAATTTTGTGATTCATGTTAACTTGAAATTTTGACCAATGATGGCTTGTAAATTAGATTAATATCTAGATAAAATTAGCCTGATATCAATCATTGATATGCTGGTTATTTCAGACCTGATTTCAGCTAAACTTTCAATGTTGGTTTGCCTTCTGTTTGGACAACACTTATTTTGATGTTGTTTTGGTTCTGGCAGGTGAATGGTTTAAGTCCTACCCACAGTTAAATATTCTTTCTTTTTATAAGATCTTAGATTTAAAGTCCTGTCGTATGATAATTCACTGTATATTTTTTAAATGCCTGCTTTCCATTAATTTAGATGGGTAGATAATAAGCCTTCACTGTGGTTACCTCAAATCCCCTCAAATCTAAATGTCTCTTTAGATTCACCAAGCTTCTGGGTTTTTTTCCATGAGGAAGCAAAAGCAACACATTTGGTATTTTTATTAATATGAATTAAATAATGGAAAAATGGCCAATACAGATAGTCCTCAGTTTATGAATGATAAACCACTTAACAATAGTTTAAATTTACAACAGACTCAAAAAATCCCATCCTCAGAGTTATGACTGCTGCATCACCCTTGTAGCCATGTGATTGCATTTCATTCATGTGGCAACTGACTCGTATTTATAACCAGTTGCAGCATCCCATGGTTATGTGATCATGTTTTATAATCTGGCAAAACCCAGCAAAAATGCCCATTGGATAAACTGGATTTTGATTTCTGCATTGTGTTTAACAACAGTGGTGATTCACTTAACAAGCATGGTAAAACCATGGTAAAAATTATCATAAAATCAAGTCAAGGTAGGTCACGACTCCACATACAATCACAATGGCTTATAATACAACCACAATGGCTTATATTAAAAATTCCAATTGTCATAGTTTAAAGACTACCTGTAGTTTTTTTTTTTTAAACCTACATGTTTGTCTAAATGTGTATTCTGAGGTTCATACATTTAGTATATACAACTTTTATTCAATTTTAGATTTCCACAAACAAGAAGAGACATTCTCGCCTTGGAGAAGATAATCTCGATGATACCCTGGAATATGATCTTGCTGGTGAAGATTTCAGAATGAAAAAAAATGTGAATGCTATGAAGAGTGATTTATTGACTGATCAAAATATTGAAAAAGAGGCTGAAGCTGAAAAATTTCCAGGTTCCATGGAGCTAATAGTATCTGATCCTCTGACTTCTATTCCAAAGACTGAAACATGTGTCCTATATTGTAGTTCTCCCAATCCTTGCACCTCATACTTAAAAGCTGAAAATAGTGCAAACATAAAGGAAAGTATTACTGATTTAGAGAGACAGAAAAAAATGAAAACTTCCATATCACATGGATCAGGGGCAATAAGTGAGTTATAATTTAGACTCAGTATATCCTTCTACATGTAGCTACATGTGTTTATGCATTTTTGTAGTTAACTGCTGGATTTGAATTTGATGAAATGCTATTTCAGAGAAGCTATTATATTTATGAATAAATCAAATGTCTATATTTAAGTCTTTGCAACATCAAATGTGAAAGGTCAATCTAAATGTTTGAAGGCAAAAGAAGATGAATTGTCCAAATTCAGCAAATAAAATTATGTTAATGTCTTTCCTTCAGCCAGTAGGGACCACACATTGGTATAATCCTGTCTATACAACTTGATAATTATACTGTCATAGCTGAAGAGAATGATTTATGCTTGCTAGTAGGTTTCCATGGGCTGGGAATCCAATTGGTTGGTCTTAGTTTATGGATGGGAAACCAAGGCTTGTTTTCTATATCTTTATGAATTATAACCCTATACCAAGGGAGAGAGATGCTGAAAAGTACTAGATAAAGTTCAGGTCCCAAAGCCCTTTAAATTGAATCTTATCCAAAGGGTAACTGTTGAATGCTGTTGAATTTTAATATAGATAGCCTCTTTGACTCCTAAAGTCAAAAAAGGAATCAAAAAGGCTATATTAAAATTCAACAGCCCTCCATTAACAAAGGCAGAGAGATTTGACACCACCTATCTCCTGTTTACAATGCAATCCCAGGAAAGTTCCATACCCATTTGCACTCTGATTCAGGTGACTCTGAAGATACAGATAAACCCCCAAGTAGCCTCAATAATTGCGAAACTGTTAACGACAGGATGACTGCAAAGAATACAAATCCTTCCATTCCCCACAAGTTAGTCAAGCTTCTTTGATGAAAAGTGAAAGGTTTTCAAAGGGGAAAAAAAGCCAAGAAAGTCCAGTTGCCTTTTTTTTAAAAAGCACCATTGGGTGTTCAAAGGCAAGTATAATTTAATAAATGTAACAGAAACCTAGTAGATTGATTCCTATGTCTGGAATAGGGCAGCTAAAAGATATGTTTTCTAGGATCAGAAGCAATGAAACAAGAAGATGTGCTATAAGTTAAAACTGTCCATTTTTCATTTCTACAAGTGAAGAAAATTTGGCAATGCTGTAGAGAGTATCTCAATTATAATAAGTGGATGAACAAATAAAAATGACACTGCTGTTGGCCTATACAACCAAGAGAAAATTATGCCTTCTAAACAAAAGTGTACTTAAGTTATAGGAAAGCAGATTCCAACTGAATGTTAGGTGGAAAAATATCCTAATAGCAAGATTAGTGTAGTAATGGATCCCACTATTCAGATAGGAGATGGGCTTTCTTCATTGTGTTCACGATTTGGTTAGATTCCCATCTTTCTGGAATGCTTTAAACTGAATTCCTGTTTTGAACACCATGTTAGATTTAGAAATAGAAAGTTCTAGGGCTTGATGGGCTAAATCACAGGCGTCAAACTCACAGCATCCCATTGCCATCATGTGATGTTTTGCAACATTTTTTTCTCTGTGGAGCTGGGGTGGGCGTGGCCTGTGCTTGACACATCCAGCCCGCAGGCTGCCAGTTTGACACACCTGGGCTAAATGGTTCCTTCCAACTTGTGATTTTACTATTCTAGTTTATAAAAGACTACTCACAATATCTCATGCTTTCCCTTCATGAGAGGAAAAACACATTTTGTATCAAAGCTTGGATTTCAGATAACATTGATTACAGGAATAGGCCAGTCATGGAAAGACTGTTGTTAACCTCAGCGTTTGACAACAGTCTCTTTAGTTACAAAGTCTTAGAGAAAGTACAACATACATCCTGTTTCATTTTATTTTGAAATCAGGTTTACCGTATTTCATGGATAGAAATTCTAAGAGTACACATATGCTGAAATCATCTGCTGGGGGACTTGACAATTTCCCAGTTTTATGAAAAATTCCTTATGTGCTCGGTAGTTGCAAGTCAGTGCTTCGGTAGTTGCATTTCAACACCATCAGAAGCAACAGGATTTGAAGCTGAATTATCTTTTTAAAGTATCTCTCTTGTTTAAGTATTTAGAGAAAGTAAATGCAATTTACTTTATCACAGCATGAAGTAAATCACAAAATAGAACAGACAGAATTTTATATTTATGAAACTGGAATTATGCTGCACAACTGCCAAATTCCATAAATCCATAAAAATGGCCAACAGCCATATGCATTGAATTTCTGCTGAATATAGTTAAGTGAACATTGCTGCAGAAGCAAATTTAACCACAACTGCAGTATATCATGTTCTAGTCTGCATGGGTGGTTGTTTTTTTGCACACACTTCACAAAAGGACACAATTCTCTTATTAATGCTCTCTTTTAAAAGATACGATGTTTGATTAAACCGGTTCATATTTTCTAAAGGGGCATCAAATATCACTTAGTTACATGCTAGGAATGACGCTCTGGAACAGTTCGAGGTACCTGTATTTCAATTACGTGCATCAAAGTAGAAATATCTTTATTATAGCAAAACAAATACATTTCCCTCTCCTTGTATTAAATGCGTATACTTCATTCCTTTATGGAGTAATATGTTCCAAAGCTAGTTTTCATAAAGGAAGGAGATTTTATAATAGCAATAGCAGTTAGACTTATATACCACTTCATAGTGCTTTACAGCCCTTTCTAAGCGGTTTACAGAATCAGCACATTGCCCCCAACAATCTGGGTCCTCATTTTATCCACCTCGGAAGGATGGAAGGCTGAGTCTACCTTGAGCTGGCGAGATTTGAACTGCTGAACTGCTGAACTAGCCGTCAGTTGAAGTAGCCTGCAGTACTGCACTCTAACCACTGCACCACCTCGGCTCTTATAAGCAGTTCTCACAGTTATAATTAGTGTTTCAAGATAATTCATTCATGTACACCACCCACTATTAGCAAATAATAAGGCTGGATGGCACTCTTCGGACGATATGTTTTTAAAATATGTGAATGTTTTGGAAAACAGGAAATTCTTAATCTTTTGGTGCCAAAACTGTCTTTGTTACTGTCCTGTAATGCCCCCATTTTGCCTCTGCTCCTGGAATTTCCAGCTGCTGAAATCAGTTGCATCCTCTTGTCAAATTCTGAGGCTGAATATCTCTCTATTCACAGATCATTCTTTCTGCATGTGGAAGGAGGAAGTCTTCTATATCTTGGAATGCCCATATCCAGACTACAAGAAAACAGATTTTAAATACCAGGGGCTGATAAGATTACTAGCAATAGCAATAGCACTTAGACTTATATACTGATTCATAGTGCTTCACAGCACACTCTAAGCACTTTACAGAGTCAGCATATTGCATCCAACAATCTGGCTCCTCAATTTACCTTCCTCAGAAAATGGAAGGCTGAGTCAATTTTGATCCAGTCAGGATTGAACTCTTGGCGGTGAGCAGAGTCAGCCCACAATACTGTATTCTAAGTGTTAGATCAGGTGAACAGAAGAGGCAGACTCGGGCTTAGTGACAGCAACAGTTCTTTATTTCAGATAACTATGTACAATCCAGTAGCGTTCTGTCTGATAGCCTGCCCTTTTATAGGGAGCTGTCAGACTGTTCAGTCAATTGGCTTTAAAGTATTTTCCCACTGGAATGGAGGACCTGACTAGAGCCTTATGTGTCCAGTCGCACTATGTAACACTCCTCCCCTTTTAGTTGGGTTGATCCAATTTGTGATGTAGTCACGCAGATAGGCGGGACATTTCGTGACTCTTTCGGACCTGCGCAGCTCAGTTGGAGCTGGAGTTGCAGTCAGGTTGGATGGGTCTTTTTCTTTCCTGAGTTTGACCCTTGGAAGCATCTGGAAATTTCCCTGCGGTGTGGCTGGAGTTCTGGGAACTGGTTCACTCAGAACTCGCCCCCCTGGCTCTTTCTTCCCCAGGTAAGTTTTCTGGTTCCTTCGGGTTTGAGCTTTCTGTATTGGGAGTATGTGATTGTTCCTTTTGAATAGGCATTTGAGCAGGAGTTATTTCTGGTTGTGTAAGAGTGGAGTGGCCGTGGCAGCCTTGGAGTTAGTCAATGTGCCTTCTCCAGCTTCTATCGTCCTCGAGCTCCAGTCTGTAGGAGCAAGGGACCATGATTTCCACAATTTTGACAGGAACCAGAACCACCACCCCTAGCATACTTGTGGGCATAGACTTAATCCCCTATGCTGAATGACTGCAGTTGACTGGATGAATCCACTAGGGGGTTGCCAGAGTAGTTTGGGTGCAGTCTGTCTAGGGGGACCTTAGCTGGCAGCCCATTAGGAACTCGGAGGGGCTTCTGCCTGTGGAGGCACTTGGCGTGATATGTTGTACCAGGAGGAATTTGTCAATATGTTCACCTGGCCCCATCCTAGATATAGTGGCTTTGGAAGATCTCACCATTCTTTCCACTTGACCATTGGTGGACAGTTGGAATGGAGAAACCAGGGCATGCCTGATTCCTTGCTCAGCTAAAAAGGTTTTGAAGTTGATGGCTATAAATTGGGGCCTGTTGTCTGAAACAAAGATATCGGGCAGGCTGTATGTGGAGAAAAGTCTCCCTAGTACCTTGATGACTGCCTCTGCCATGGTGGTGGTCATGAGGACTACCTCTAGCCATGTTAAATAGGCATCCATGACTATGAGGAATGTTTGCCCATGCATGGGGTCTGCAAAATCAATGTGCACCCTGGACCAGGGTGCTTTAGGTCATTCCCATTCGTGTACGGGCGCCTCTCTGGGGGAGCTGGTCAGAATTCCTGACATGGTGTGCAGGTTACCACCCATTCTGTGATTTACCCATCCATGTTAGGCCACCACATATACCTCCTGGCCAATGCCTTCATCTGGACAATCCCCAGATGCCCCACATGTAAAGCCTTTAACACTTCAACTTGCTGTTTGGGTAGAACAATCACCCTGTTCCCCCACAGCAGACATCCCCCTTAACACAGACAACTCATTTTGTTTGGCTATATAAGGTTTAAACTCAGTCCCAAAAGGCCATCCCCTCAACACCTAGTGCAGAACCTGAGCAATGGTTCTGTCCTTAGCTGAGTGATGCATGACCTCGTTTGATGTCACAGATCCAGTTTCTAGGCAGCCCATGAGCAGGACTGGCGTGTTGGGGGGTAGGATCATCCAGGAGTTCAGGCAGGGGACACCTGCTGAGGGCATCAGCACGGCCCAGAGTTTTTCCAGGGCGATGAATGAGTTGGTAGCTGTAGGCTGCTAGAAAAATAGCCCAGTGAGTCATTCACGGTGATAGGGATGCAGGCATAGGGCAGTCCCCAGCCAAGAGTCCAAGCAATGGTTTGTGGTCAGTTATAAGGTCAAAATTCCAACTGTACAAGTAGTTGTGGAACTGTTTGACCCCTGCCACCGCAGCCAGTGCTTCCCTGTCGAACTGGCTATAGTTCCGTTCTGCAGTTGACAGGGTACTGGAATAATATGCAATCGGTGCTTCGGTTCCATTAGGCAAGTGATGGCTGAGGACTGCCCCTAGAATGATGGAAAATAATTTCCAGAATTTACCACCATCAGAGATTCTATAAAGAAAACAAATTGGGAAATATTGGCCTTGTCTCTTATAAAATTTGGATGAAAAATCTCTATACAGTCAAGCTGAATCTATTTGATGAATCAAAGCAGCAGAAAATAGCATCTCTTCCTTTTCCATAGATAGATGAACTACTTGCAGCCTTTTGAACATTTTAACATTAAAAATGTGATACTATCCTACAGTGCATCTAAAGAAGAATAGCATTTATGGCACCCTGGAGAGATGCTACAGTGGCCTCTGCATTTTGCCTTCAGCATCTCCACCTGAGGCTGTACTCTTATTCTGCTTAATTCCTGGACTAGACCTACCGTGTGCCAAATCTAAATAATTTTGACCAGAGCCATTTGGAGTCTTGTGTTTGTGAACCTGTATTATAAAGTTTGTGCATGGTTTGCATTTCCAAATTCTTATTATCATACTGCATTTGGATGATTGCTACCTAGTAGTAAAATGCTGAGTGATCATCTTCCATAAATATATGTTAGAAAAGCCCTGTAACACTTTATTAGTTTGCATTTATGCCAGAGAAGCCTCATAATTTAGAAATCTTCTTTTCTACTGCTGATTAACAATTTACTAATGGTTTGATGCCAGAAGGTAGCTATAAATGAATTAAGCCTTGACTTTTCATAAATAACCTCCCCCAGCTCTTTGGGGCAGGGGAAATTATAGTTCCACCTTAAAAGCATTAGTTATAAGCTTGAGCATTTAAAACATGTAATTAAGATCTTGGTAAATAGTGCAAGACATAGATGAAGGAAATTACAGCAATTGTTAAGAAATTATTGATGATCAAATTATTATTGTCATTCGCTATTAAATAAGAAGATGGAAATCTTTCCTGTCTATCATCTCTTCTGAAGCATTCTGTTAAAAATTGAAGAAGATAGCACGATCGAATCTAAACATTTCAATCCTGTCAGACTATAACCGCTACCATTTTAATTGAAGCTGATGTAAGCTTGAAATGAAATAAACTTGGGAAGACAACTTGGGGAAAAGCTACCAAAACTGTTTACCCTTACTGAAAATGTCAATTTAATTTTGTTATCTTGAACACTTAGCAATGTAAAATTTTGCTTTCACATTCCAAATCACAGTAACAAAGTCTGTTTGTAGCCTTTCCACCAGTGGGCCCTTGTTCACTGCTGGATCTACCCCATCCAAGAAGGACAACCCAGACCAATACATAAGTTATTGTCAACTGGCATCCAATATCTATTCCTTCCAATATAAGGAGACTTAAAGCATTTTCCAATTATGCATCTAAGAACAATTATATTTAAAATGTTGAGAACTGATTTGAGTTCCCAGTTGAAATAGCAGGACCAGCACAAAATGGTAATATTCAATTAACACAAGAGAGAGCAAAGATTGTGACTTGTGGCTGGTGACCATGTTAACAAAAGTGAGAGTTAAGACACTGAAACCAAAAGTAACATCAACTTTGCCATTCCAAAAGCTCTGATAGGTAACAAGTTTTAAAAAGTGAATACATCTCATTGAGTCATTGGGGTATGGAGGATTTCTGACCGAACACTGTTAAGAGCCTATATTAGGACTTACCTAGTGGTGATAAGGGCAGCAAAACGTGCCCATTTTTCCGCTCTTATTGCATCTGCAGATTCTCACCCAGCCACACTGTTTAGGGAGACGCGCTCCCTCCTTAAAATGGAGGGTAGTGAAGAACCCTTACAGGGCAGAACTGAGGAATTTGTTCAGTATCTGTTGGATAAAATTGCTCAGATTCGGACAGACCTGGATTCCAGGACAGTGCAAGTCGAAGTAATTGGGGCAGGTCTTAGTCCATGTTTGTGGAAACAGTTTGAGTCTGTGAGCCCTGAAGAAGTGGATAAGGCCATGGGAGCTGTGAGTGTCCGGAAGCTACAGCTGGTCCAAAATGCAGCCGCAAGAACAGTAGTGGGTGTTCCCCGATACACCACTCTTCTTCCATCCTCCGCGAGCTGCATTGGCTGCCTGTTGGCTTCCGGACGCAATTCAAGGTGTTGGTTTTGACCTTTAAAGCCCTACATGGCATCGGGCCAGGATAACTCACGGACCGCATTCTACCGCATTCCTCCCTCCGCCCGGTTCGATCGCACAGAGTCGGGCTGCTCCAGGTCCCGTC
>JANHGD010008404.1:167297-184190 GCA_027560375.1 Imantodes cenchoa | reverse complement strand
CGCAGAAGCCGAAACACCCCCCCCCCCAACATGGCACCGGAACAGTCCGTTGCTGTTGCCACTGGAGCTGTTGCAAAATTTTTGCGCACTACCGGAGCGGCACAGTGCCCCGCACAGGTAGTAACCCACCCCTGGTTATAGTGGTTTCTTGGAGTGATCATATGTGGGCTCATTACTTTATACAAATAGGGAATGCTGGAGAGTGCTTTGGAATGGATTGTCCGTTGAAAGTTTGCCTAGGTCAGTAATGGCGAACCTTTTTTCCCTCAGGTGCCGAAAGCGTGCACACGTGTGCTACTGCACACTCTCGAGTGCCCATACCCATAATTCAATGCTGTCCCGCCCCCATGCATGTGCGCACGATCCCCTGCACTCCCCCATTTCCCGACTTCTGATGGGTCTTTTAGGTCCATTTTTCGCCTTCCCCAGGCTCCAGAGGCTTCTCTAGAGCTTGCGGAGGGCAAAAACGCCCTCTCCCACCCCCTCGGAGGCCCCCCACAGGTCAAAAATGCCCTCCTAGAGCCTCCACATGAGCCGAAAATCAGCTAACCACCGTGCACATGCATGCTGGAGCTGAACTAAGGCAATGGTTCACATGCTGGCAGATATGGCTCCATGTGCCACCTGTAGTACGCGTGTCATAGGTTCGCCATCACTGGCCTAGGTGGTAATAAAAATTAGTTAAATTCAAGAAGAATGATCAAGGAGAAGTGCATACAACTGCAAGATTCAGGTTGGGGGTAAATTATCTAGGCCCAGATTCTCCCAGCAGCTTTCTATGTATGAGAAAAATGATGGGCTAAGACTGGTAAGGACTGCTACCCTTGTTGATAAGCATTCTATCCTGAGACTTTACATGGACAAATACAACATATAAAAACAAAACAATGTTCTGTATAATGTAAAGAATGACAGATAAATTAAAAAATCAGATTTCACATAGAATAAATATGACAGCTAGTATCTTGAACAATTGCAAGACTGTTAGCTTTATTAACTATTATAAAGATTTCCATCTTTTTATGAATTATCAATTCCCTTGATTGCCTTTATATTTCTATTTTTGTGGTGTACACACGTGTCACATTACTCATTAAAAACATAATTCTGCAGCTTTTCACAATTCTTGATTCAGAAGTTAAATTGTACTCTCAGAAATCATTTCCAAATAACAGATTTAACTACTAAATATTAAATTATTATAATTTACTTCCCTATTTTTGAAATTTATGCATGAAAAAACCAAATAAATTATCTCCACATAAAGTTTATTACATTGGATTTTTCAGGATTTTGCAAATGGTATTAAATTTTTCATTATAAATAATATAATTTAAGAGATTCTGAGATTCCTCTTGTAAGGAATCCCATTAAGAAGTATGTATATTTGTTAAAATAAAGCTACAAAAAGCTAATAGTTGATTCAACCAAGGCCTCCACTCACAAATAAAAGAAAGATAAAGGATGCAAAACAAATAGGCCACATGATACATGTTGATATTAAGTGGGGGATTTTTTTTAAAAAAGTAATTCAGTTAAGGTTTATTTAAAAATTTGGCATAAACTTATGATCCTCAGATTGTCATCAATTTGCAGAACAGATATTATCAAGAAATTATTTATCATTAGTTAGGGACGATTATAATGAAATTTATTGAATGAATATCTGCCTTATGTTTTTGTTACTTTACGGTCTTATGATTTTGTATTGTATATTATAGTTTCTTTTTAATCATATTCAAATAATAAAAAATAAGACATACCTTTAAAAAAAATCAGATCCATACATTTTAAAAAAGCATAAAAATATAATCTGAAAGGCAGTGTTAAATCATACTGATTGGCTCTAAAGTACATTAGAAAATACATCTTTTACTCAATTAATTAAGTACTTGAACCAAAACTATATTACTTATTATTTCCATTACATGTTAAATCAGCTGATTGTAAGAACAGTTCAACAATGAAACCAATCATACATTTCCACTCATTGGTTGTGTCCCAAGAAAGCAGGCAGCCATCTGCCAGGAGTGCTTTAATATGGATTAGCACACTAAGCAGAAAGTTTGATGGTCTAAATTGCTCCATTCAAGTAGGTAATTGCATGATCTTCAATCAATTTCATTTCTCTTTTCATATTTTCTCATTTTTTCATATCTGGGTCTCTTATAAAATTTTCAAGCAGTATACTTTTAAATATTTGAGAGACGAATATTACCTATAATAGATTTACTCTACCATTGTCTGCAGACATTAAAGCAGAATGATAAAACATAGTACTTCATTTCCTTCATAATGTAAAATTCATGATATATGATGTTTCTTCAACTTTATACCACTGTTATGTCACCCATCCCGCGTGTGTTGTCGTACTACAACAGAGAAAACATTAATAATGAATAAATGAATTTTAAAATTAAAGTATAAACAATTATTCTAAACTTTCAAGCTGTAAATTGTTATTGCTAGATATTTTAAATCAGATTATTAAATGAACATATTTCTCATATAATGAAACTATTTCAATTTCTTTAAAAGATTAATTATACTAATATAAGGTTTATATAGAATATTTTAACTAATTTGTGATTAAATACAAATGTTCTTTTTTATCTCAGCTCTCTCACATTGGACATTTAATTTGATTTTAAGTCAAATTCAATAATCCAATACAGAAGAGTGCACAATTTCATGGCCTAAAATAACAATGAAGGTCTGGTGGTAAACAGTAAGAAAACTGGCCAAAAAGAGTTCCCCAAACCAATAAATTAATTAAACTGGCAATTTATTTTCCTATAGCATTGTTTTTATATTATAGTTAGTTTATTCAAAAAGTTAAAATACAAAATATTTAAAAGAAAAAACAAAATAAAAATCCCAAGACATTAAAAATTGTCTTAAAATAAAAGAAAAAAAGACTTAACACATATCTTTCCTAGTTGAATGCTGATTGATAGAATACAACATGCTAGCAACCGCCATGCATGTGAATTTGTTGAGGCCTGGTATTCTACCAAAGGAGCAATTAATAAACATATTGACCTAGATCCAGCATATGAATATATAAGCAGCCAGACCATTCAACAAAATCAATCAGCTGCTCAGAATTTAAATATAGCTCCAAATGAACAACCAACCAAATGACCAACTGTAATCAACTGGTAGAAAATTTAACATGGCTTCAGTCCCAAATCATCCCCCAAAATTAACCCTAATTGGTCCTGGATCAAACATCCATGTTTGATTGATTGAACACAGTAGGTCCAATGTCCAAAGCCAATTTATTTTCCCTCCCAAAAACCCAGTTAAGATCATTCCCCAATTAAAATTAATAAATCCATTTCCCACTCTCCTTCACAGCCCTTAAAAAAGACCCATTTGCCAATTATCCACCCAGAGAATTCTTTGCTTAAAATTATATAAAAATACAGGGTTGAGCTTCCAAAATGTATATGAAATTAATTCTGTAATTTCTAAGTTCTTGTTTCTCTGAATATTTTCTACAATCTGTGTTGTTTCTGAGTCCATATTTATTCCTTTTGTGGTTTAGCAGGGGTTCCCAAACTTGGCAACTTTAAGACCCCAAGTCTTAAAGTTGCCAAGTTTGAAGACCTCCGGTTTAGAGTCGGTTTCTTCAGAACATTTTCCACAATCTTTATGAGTTCATCAAATATTTCAGAAAAAAAAATCAGCTAATGAGTGCATGTTACTTAGGCATTCTCTCCCCCTCCCTCAGCCTCCTCCTTTTCCCTGTAATCTAATACACTGTTGTTCAATGAAGTAGATAAGTAAAGCAGGGAATGTACAAAAGAACAGAGAGGATATTTTCTATTTTTATCCAAAGGCTTTTTTTTTGCAGGTTAATAAAATGCAGATTCCCTGCATAGAATAGTCAATAACATATAATACAAATATAAACACTTTTACCATTCAAAAGCACCTGCCGTGTTTCCATAAGGAAAAGCAGAAGTTGGTAAGAACAGCCAAATAAAGAGAGAGAGAGAACAGAAAAAACAGAATCTAGCAGGGGCTTGAAATGAATCAGCATTCAGCATTTAAAAATAAAACACAAAAGCAGATTCAAAAAGTGAGGTTAAAAGTCCCAGGCGTGCTTAGGAAAACATTCTGCCGGTAGGAAGAAATATAAAGACCATTGACTTTCCAGCTACTCTCACAAGGAGCTGCAGCTTTCAAGATTCCCCCTCCTGGCTGTATACACAGCCATCCAAAAGTTGTCTTGAGTCATTCTTAGGTGTCCCCATTCAAATCCAGGGGCAAGACTGCCAAAGAACCAGCTCTGGCAGCAAACACAGGAGATCCTAAGAGAAAAAAAGTCCCTTACCCTTCAGCAGCCATCTTGGGGAGGAGTCCTATGTGGACTATATAACATTTCTATTAAATTCACACAATTTTTTTTTTAAAAAAATGAAAATTGTATACTTCCAGCTCCATTAATACAAATAATAACAATCAAGCCCAGTATCATTGGTAATTTTGCCAAATTTTTTTGTTTTTTTGTTTTGGCTTAATTATGTAAAGACCATACTTAATATGAACAAATTATCTTTTTAAAAGCATTTACAAAACAAAGAATCAATATTTTAAAAAATCACAATATGATTTATTAATATCTTTATTGTAAACATTATATCAGTAATAAAACAAATTCCTTACACAATCTTCAATGCTTATAATTTTTAACAAAAATGTAGGGGGGAAATCCACATATAAGTGGGTTCATCACAAAACCCAAAACTTGTGATGGTGCCTCATAAATGTTCTTCACAATTTGTTCCATTTACTGTATTCCAGGGATGTGCTTTGATTCCCTCTTTAAATAAGCAACCCTTTTCTCCTATAGTATTCCAAAGTCACACAATTCCAGGAAAGGGTGCATTTGGCATTAAAAGTTGCCAGTTTTACATATGAAAAAATGCATACTGTGTTAATGACATTGACATCTCCTGATTAAAAACCACAAAACAAAATATTCTGTACAGTACGTATATTTAAAAGATGTACTGTAAACTATTTACAGGATCATAAAAAGGGGTTACTGTATTAACCTTAACTAAATATAAAGCTAATGAACTTGGAACATAACATAGTTTAACTCCTGTGTATGTTATTTGACAGATTTGACACATGCAATATTAATGTAAAACCTACATTTTTACATTCAAAAGGAATCTTAAGTTCATACCCTAACATAAGCAAACAATCTATTAATATAAACCAATTAATCTATTCAATTATTTATTTATTATTGAATATTGAAATTAATAATTCAATTATTCAAAAACTATTTTTAAAAAGGCAAAATAAATTTTAACATAATTAAAGATTGGCAATAGTTGCACAACCTCTATTATCAATCATACTCCTACAAACATAGCTACTGAAAAGGCTCATACGGGTAGTGTGTGTAATAATCAACTGATCTCTTTTCCTATCAATAGCTTGTGGGAGATAAAGATTGAATTGCCTTAATATGCATCATCCCAGGTTGTATGCGTTTTTATTACTACCGGTATATATTTAAAAAATTACGTTTTCTTGAGCTCTGATACATCACAATTGAAATACAGCCTCAAGAAAAGTGATCTTTTACAAAATATGAATCAGATTTTATCAAATGTAAATTACTTTCAATACATTCTAGTATAGAATAGTCCACCCCAAATCAATTCCTACCATACACACAAATACAACCAGACTATCCTACACTTAAATATGTAGAAATAACATTTTGCTAATAAACCACTGTATCTTTTTACTATTCATTTATTTTCATGAGAATAAGCAACGATAAAATTAAATGTTTCAGAATTCTTCAAACTTCAAATAGCATTTTGCATTTTGTCTGAATTCTACTATTAAGTATACAGATTGAAACAATCTACTAGAACCACAGAATGACAGAACAGTTCAAACCTAACTATTATTTAAACAATGTAGTCAAATTCTTGAGTGTAGTACTTCAGAGTACTGTATACCACACCTTGTGTTCATAATGCATTTCCAAATCCTTTGATTTTTTTCCCCTGAAAGCATGTGAACACATGCAAAGCACTCCTTTGTTATTACAATAGTCACACCTTTTAAAAAACATCATTGTGCAAACATAATTAAAAAAATCAGAACTCATGAGTTTGACTAGACTGATTTCATAAGACAGCTTTAAACACGAGTTACGTTTAATCCTATATAATTTTAAGGGAAAGCTGCCTTCTTATTGATCATTTGGTTTTTATTATTATCTTACTATTTTATTTTTAAAAAGCAAGAAGACAGGTTATAATAACAACAATTCAGTAGTCTTGAGCAGAGGGAGTTGTAGGAGTAAGATCAAACCCCATGAAGGAATTATAAAAATAGTAAAGGCAGAAATTCTGAAATACAAAATTATGCAGTGGCTTAACCAGCGTTCGGCAGAAAATATTAAACAATAAAAGAAATTGCAGTATGTTTTCAAAAACTGCTTTTCATGGTGCTGACAGAAATTATATAGGAGAAATCTGACATACAATCAAATACAAAGTTTAATGAACACATGTTTAAGGCAGACATAAAAATTCATATCTAACAGTATCAAGAAACCTAAAAGACCTCGATATGTGAAGACTAATACTTCTCTCCAGTATCTAAACTTAATAATAATAGTGTGGGCACTTCCATAACTGTTTATCTAATTCAATATATTATACTATCAGATGAGGTCCACTTAATAAATAGCAAAGTTATTTGTACTACTATGTTGCATTACATTTAGAAATAAAAATTCTTCAAATTAAAATTAGGTTACACAGAAACACTGTACTACAATTAAGAGTAACATTATAGGTGGGGTTCATGATTTATGACCATTCAATTACTATGGTACTGAAAAAATGAGTTTAAAACCATGAGTTTAAGCTCACTGCAACACTCCTGCAATCATGGATTAAAATTCAGGGGCTTGGCAAAACCCCCATCTATTTTCCCTCAATCTATTATTTTTTGACCATCCTGCACAATGACAGGGCTGGGGCTAAAGTAGAGGCCCATGACTTTCTGCAATCTCAACCAGCTAACACCACTACCCAGACCTCTACTTCAGCCCCAGAAACTTTCTTAAGTTTCCCACGTTTCATAAAAATAGATGCACTATTGGGAGAACAGCAAAAGTCCCATTCTTGAGATGTTTCAGACACCTCATTCCCCAAACCATGCATGCCATTCCTTCTCCAAGCCACATATCCCATTCTAGTGACTCTTCAAAAATTTTCTGGTCTTGCAAGAATGGATGTACTATTGGAAAAGGAATGGCTGACCAGTGCTGCTTTGCAAGGTAGTGACGAAAGGGCACAGATCAGGAGGAAATAGGCAGATGGGAAGAGATGTATGGCCCTGAAGTCATTAAGTTCTGCTCAGCCTAGTGGGATAGCTGAGGCTTCTCAGGGTACAGCACCATTGTGTCACACTACTGGATCAGGGTGGAGAAGCTGAGGATTCCAGCACCTTTGCACCACACTGCTGCTCTCCCCCACTTTCATGCAGCCTGCACCAGGCCTCCTCTTCTCTGTGGTACATAAGACTCTCTCCGCTTAACAACCCATAATTCAGGAGTGCGGAGATTGCTAAGTGACGTGATCACATGATATATCGCTTTACAACTGCATCACTTAGCAACTGAAATTCTGGTCCCAACTGTGATTGTAAGACAAGAAATATCCATATACTAATTTGGGTTACTGCAAGAGAAGTTTAAATATTAATTCTTGATATCTTAATTTTTTAATTATTCATGCATACAAGAACCACAATTTCAAAAAATAAATAAATTATCAACTATAAATATTTAAACTTCTCTTGCAGTAAATTTTTGAAATTATGCATGTGTACAAAAAGCATAAGAGCCAATTTGGTGAAGTGGTTAAGGCATCAGGCTAGAAACTGAGAGACAGTGGATTCTAGTCCCACCTTATGTACAAAGCCAACTGGTAATCTTGGACTAGTCACATTCTCTCAGCCCTAGGAACGAGGCAACGGCTTTCTGAAAAACCTTGTCAAGAAAACTGCAGTCTCCAACAATTGGACATGATGAATGGGAAAAAGAAAAACAGGAACACATTTTGTAATTCACTGAGAGCAATTTTCTAATAAGAATTTATAATTTGTCACATATACATATAAACTACCAGCTTAAACCGATATTCACTTTTTGGTATTCCATTTTTTAAAATTGGTAATGAAAGCTTTAAAAGAATATAAATAGAATGAATTAATAAAAAAGTACTAAATGATAACACTGAGGATATTAATATAGTGGGGAAGCTCTCACCAGCTCTTGGGTTACAAAAAAATCTTACTACAAAAATGTAATTGTGCCAGTATATTTTATAAATTAAACTTAAGGATTCTGGTTCCATATGTAAAATCTATTTGCCCAAATCTTTATAAAAAACAGGACATTTCAAAATTGCAAGTACAGCCTTTAAAATATCATTAATGATTGAATCAGATCATGTTTGTAGTTAGTATGCTGACTAAATCCATTCAATATTACATTTCTAGAAAGGAGCAGTTTATCCACATAGAACAAGCAATCCTGTAAGACTGGAGAGAGCAAGAGCGAGAAAGAGAGAGAAAGAGAAAGTGTGTGAAAGGACAGAAATAAGTAAATATGGTAAACATGTGCATTACTATAACTAATAATTCATTTTAAATATTCAAAGTTTCTGAGAAAAATAGTCCAGAATCAATATTACTAGAATACAAGTCTCTATTTTCAGATTTGTGAACAGAAAAACTGTCATTGTAACAGTTCTCATATAAGCAGGTATCTGTAGCAATGTAAATACAAAATGCTTCATATCATACAATCTACTATAACTAATAGATCAATAATTCATATTTGAATATTTATTTAGAAATACCTACAAATGTGGATAACATTTTTTCACTGTCAACTTTTCAATACAAGCAGTCAAACTTAATAAAAATATGTTGAGCTAAGCAGATATATCTTGATGCTCAAGAGTATTTTTAAATGTGCAGAACTGGAACAAACTAATCATCAATGTGGTAATGAACTGGTGAAACTTCAAATTAATGTCATGTTATACTATGGAACCATCTTTGCTTTGTGCTGGTATCATCACAGGAATAGCTCCCATTCTACTTAGATTAGGTGCAGCTACCTTTGGTGGATCAAAGTACTGGTTCTGAGAGGGAGTACGTTGAAAGTCTTCACTCGGCACTTTATTGTACTGAGTTTTGGTAAAACCATCCATATTAGATGGAGACATTGAGCCCAAAGATGATCGATTACTCCCTATGTAGCTACGGGCTGTTGAAGCACGACTCTTTGGAGGAGGGACATCCTCTCTGAAAATGAAGCATATTTAAGATTTCACTTAATACTTTTTATTTAATGAAGGGTACTAACACTACCATAATAGCAGAATACTCGTTTTCTCTATCACAGTGTTTCTAAAACTTGGCAACTTTACGATGAATGAACTTTAATTTCCATAATCCCACAGGCACTGATTTACTCCAGCCTTAATTTTTTAGAATATTTTTGTCAAACAAATCTATGTATCATAAAATATTTTTATACTCATTTATTCTAAGCTACATTCGTTTAGCCTAAGTAAATGTAAATAAATAAATGCAAGGAGATTTAAGATGCATTTTATTTACTATTAATGAATTAATTTGTTTAATTTATATGCTGCCCATTAGCCTGAGAAGATGACTCTGGGCAGCAGAGTGCATCCTTTAAGATAATTAATGTCTCCCAAGTTGCAATTTCACTATCAAAAGAAAAAAAAATCAAGGGCAGAGAATAAAGGAAATGAAGAAAAAAATATATAATTTCTTGAAGAATGGAAATAATTAATGTACTAATATATATCATATTATGTTATGTTATATTTTAATATTTTAAAATGCTAATATTTATATACCTAAATTGTACATTGATCATTCCCTTTTCTAACTATTTATGACTTTTGTTGTTTTAGATAACAAAACCATTTTGAAGGACTGCTTTTCAATGCTAGTATATCTATAATATAGCTAGATACTATAATATCAGTATCTGTTTAATATTCTATTGGCTTATGAAGCCAAAGTACACTTATTAGGTTTTCTGACAGATACAGTTTCACCAAAGCAAATATAATCATCAACTGACTATTGTATCTAAAAGGTTCCAACCTTTTTGGTTGATTAAATGTCCTTTTAGATTTTTTTTTAGTTTTAGAATAATTAATATTTCTATTATTATTGCTACTACGTTTCTTTATATTGAATTACACTCAATAGTTTCTACCTTCTTAATCAGGTTTAATTTTTCACACAATCTAATATTTATTTTGTCATTTATAAAACAAAATCTCGCTAGGCCCATACCAATATTTTCCCATTTTGCTTTATAAACTAGTGAATTTTGTGTAATCACAATGAACCAAATCATATGAAACTATTTTTCCAGCGAAATGTTATCGAGATACTTCCACTGTTACTTGGCTGCTATTTTTGCAGCTAAAATCAGGAAAATCAATACTTCCAGAAGTTAACATTTTTAGAAATGAAATTTTGAAATATTCAGTTAATCAAAATGCTGCACCTGATATCATGATGTACTTCTTTTTCATATTTTGTGTCTCTTCGTTTCTTATAGCAACAGAAAATTATAAAAGCCAATAAGCTGAGTGCCAGAAGAGTTCCTATAACTGCTCCAGCAATAGTACCAGCTCTATCTATAGCTAAAATACAAAAAACAACTTTGTCAGAGAGCAGAAATTAATTTCGCAGTTTAATAACAACAATTTACTAATGTTTATTTGTATTACTTCACTTGCCTGTTGACTAATACTTACGGGGTGTAACAGTCAGTATGACAGAACATTCATCTCTGCCGACATTATTGTAAGCCAAACATGTGTAAGTACCAGAATAAGTCTGAGAGGCATTTTTCACAAATAAGTCACCTGTAATTTCATCTGTAAATATTTAAGGTATTTGTTAGAATTTTTGCATCAATGTATAAAATTAAAAACAATAACTTAATATGTATTTCAAGTAACGTCACTTTATTACTTAAATATAGCATATTTTATTGAGCTAAATCTACAACCAATACTGAGTATTAGAATTCTTTTGGAAATGAAGGTAAATAAAAGCTCTTGTCCTAATGCCTGTGCATATAAGCACTTCTACAGATGGGGCGTTGGTCTAGCATCCAGGAATGGGTTGACCTCATCTGTTCAGCATGTAGGACTTAGTCTGTCAAAATTGAAATGGCCCACTTCTGTTCCTAGGGCTCCCAGCTTTCGCAAAGGTAAAGGGACAGACTCGATGTGTCTACCTTGAAGATCCCCCTCACTATCCGCAGACCAGACAGATTTTGGGTGGGGCTGGATGCTAGCTCCACCCTATGAGAAGGAGTGTATCAGGTAAGATCAACACCCTTTCTCCATAATGGGTGGAGCTAGCATCCAGGAATGGGACATACCAAAGCTGACTGTCCTACAGGTGGGTCATAGTCTGGTCCAAGGTCTCTCCCTCTGCATGGACCTGTTAGAAAACCCAGCGCCAAACACCGCCTTTGCCTCGGCAAAGATGTCCAGCTTGTAGTGTCTAATAAACAGCGACGGGGAAGACCAGGTTGCACCCCTGCAGACCTCGAGTGAAGCCTGTATTGACCAGCCTGCCATCGCCACGCTCCTGATTGAATGTGCTGTCACACATGCTGGTCGTGGAAGGGACTGAAGATCATATGCCTTGGCGATGATTCCATGCAGCCACTAGCCAATGGTAGACGGTGTAACCTTGTGGCCTAAGGTGTTATGTTGGAATGAGATGAAGAGGGCCTCCGTCCTTCTCAGCGCCGCGATTCTCTTGACATAAATGCAGAGCGCTCTATGTACATCTAGAGTATCAACTTTTTTTTCTAAAGGGTTAGGGCAAACATTCAGGAGAATGAGTTCCTGTGCCCTGTGAAACCAGGAGTTTATTTTGGGTATAAAAGAAGGGTCCAAATGTAAGATAACTCTGTCCATATGGAAGACACATAGGTCCTTCCGGATTGAAAGGGCTGTCAGCTCGGAAATCCTCCTGGCAGAAGTAATAGCCACTAGGAACTCCACCTTACAAGTAAGCTGATGTAGGCTAGCTGATATCAAGGCTCATATGGTGACCCTGTTAGGGAAGTCAATACTTTGGACAGATCCCAGGTAGGGTACCTGTGGACTACAGGAGGGCACAGGTTAGTTGCCCCCTTGATAAAACGGCAGATGGTGGGATGCTGAGCCAGGGATTCCAGTGAGCAGCAAGTTAATACAGAAAACAGGGCCGCCACCTGCCTCCAGATAGTGTTTGGCAATAGGCCTTCATCCAGTCCATCCTGGAGAAAGCCCAGGATCTATGCCATCGAGAACTGTACTGGGGAACAACCCGCCTTAGAACACCAGGCACAAAACGCCTTCCAGGTGGCTGAGTGTAAGCACTCAGTGGAAGGCCTCCTAGAAGTCTGAATTATCTTAATAACCCTGCAGAAAAGGCTGTTTCGTCTTAGAATGCTCCACTCAAGCGCCAGGTGGTCAGTTGGTACTACTTGGGATCTGTGTGGTTACTGGTACCTCTGGTGGCTGAGGGAGGACTCGCTCTGAGGGTTCCTCCAGGGCAGAGCCACCGATATTGACTTCAGATTGGTGAACCAGGATCACCTGGGCCAATGCAGTGCCAAAAGTAAGACCTCCACTCTTTTCTTCAGGATCTTCCTGATAACTTTTGGAAGAAGTGGAAGAGGAGGAAAGGTACACAGGAGGACTGGAGGCCACTTGCTGCAAGGGCGTCGACCTCCTCCGTGCCCAGAGTCTGGAATCTCGAGAAAAACCTCAACAGTTGTGTATTCTCTGGGGTGGCAAAGAGGTAGACTCCAGGAGGCCGAAGCGGCTCATCAAGTCTTGGAAGATAGACGGATGCAGGTGACACTCTGTGTGATCGATGGTCATTCGGCTGAGCCAGTCCGCTTGTATGTTGGACCCCCCCCCCCACAGATGTAGTCCGCCGAGAAGGACAGATGTCACTCTGCCCAAAGGCCTGGCCTTCTGCATGAGGGATTGTGATCTGGTGCCCATTTGCCTGTTTTTGTGGGCTTTCGTAGGCACATTGTTCGTGAGCACTAAAAGATGCTTGCCGGATGTCAGGTGTTGTAGTTGCTGAAAGGCTAGGTAGACTGCCTTCAACTCCAGCCAATTGACTTGCATAACAGAACCTAAGGTACTGCCGATGGAGGGGCAGAATAGGGATATGCAGGTAGGCCTCCATTAAGTCAATCAAGTTGAGGAAGCTGCCCTGTCATATGCTCCCAAGGATTGTCTGACGTGAGTGCATTTTGAACCGTCAATAGCGTAGGTGACAGTTCAATCTCTTAAGGTCAAGAATAGCTCTCCACCCACTCAAGGTTTTGGGGACCAGAAAAAGAATAGAACAGAATCCCTGATCAAGCAGATCATCCAATACTCTCTGGATGGCTTGAATGTCCAGCAGGTGCTGCATGTCTGCCTCCATGAGGACCTTTTTGGAAGACATTTTAGAAACTGGGCATTTGATGAAAAATTTAGGGGGTGGTGGTGGAGAGAAATTCCAGGGAGAGGCCTGATCACACTGTCTCCCTGACCCATACATCCGATGTAATTTCTTCCCACCAGTCGGCAGAGGGCCAGACAATCCCCGATGGAAGAGTTGGATGTGGCCTCACTTGGGGTGACGAAAGGAACAACTTCCCCCACCCCAAAATGGCCTTTTCTACTGTCTCCCCCTGCCCAGCCTGTCTGGTAACTGCTTCCGTCTGGATCCATACTGACCTTGGACCCTGGAAAATCCAGCACCCGAGTCAGGGATTTGAAAGGGCCACCAAGTATAGGAAGTGGAGCGGAAGCTGCCCTTCCTAGAAAAGTTTGGGAAAACTTTCCTCTTGTCCCTGGACTCCAGTAAAATTGGGTTCAGGGCTTCCCCAAAGAGATAGTGATCGCTGAAGAGGATGGAAACCAGGCACCATTTGTGGCGTGTGTCCGCCTGCCAGTAGTGGAGCAACACAAGACACGATGGCCTTGGATGGAAATCAGGCTGTATATAGGGCGGCATCTGCTGAGAATTGGGCCACCGCCAGGAGCTTGTTTATGTCTTAGTGGATACAGGAGAGGTCCACTGTCTTTGGACAATGTCCACAAAGATTGGGAATGGTATGACCTCCACCTCCATAGTGGGCTCCGCGAAGAGCAGTTGTAGGGTTTACAGCAGCTTCTGTTGGTACTATCAATGGTGCTTCAAGGCTGGCTAAATTCTTGGCCTTAAAAAGCAATGATTTGAAAAGACCAGGCTGAAACAAGACTGTGAAGACTGCTGTTCAGGTGATAGCCCCTCACTGTCTGAAATATCTATGTCTGTATGACCATCTTCCTTTGAAATTTGTGACAGGCTCCCGATGGAGGGTGCTGGCAAGTTATGATCGGATAATTGTGGTTAATCCCCTGGGCAAGGAGGGCCTGGGTCACTCATCGACAAGTAGGGCAGCTTGGAGACCACCGAGGGTGGCCTGCTGAATTGCTGTAGTCTTGCCGCAATGCCTTGCCTGGTGGTTTCGGCAATGATGGTCTGCATATTAGTGGGGTCCATGGAGCCTCCCTCCCTGTTGGACCTAAGGCCTGCTGCAGTGGGATTAAACATGCTACAGGCCCTGTTCTGACTTGGGCCGTGGGTGTACCAGAGTTTGGATCTGCTGCTGCGGAAAGATCAGTGGAATTAAAGGCCAGATCAGGATTGTCCAAGGAGAGCTGCTCTCTGTTGCCCCCTGGGATAGACTGCTGAGGCGCCATCTAGTGGCACTGTCCTCCGCCTATTCGAGTGGTTTACTAGTAGCCTTGTTGTGAGACTGGGCACAGGTATTCTCAAACGCCGTCTCTCCGATACTCATCATATTCAATTGCCTTAGAGCGTTTGGACTTTTCATTATGTCCCTTCTCCCTTCGAGAAGATGTGCTTAGATATGCCTGGAACTGCCTCAGGCAAGGAAGGAGGCACAGATCTATTGGTATTTTGCCTACCTTAGATTTGGCTGATGAAATGGAGGAGGATTTTTGCACCATTTTGTATCCCTGTGGGCATTAGAAGCTCTGATGAGGATCCTACAATGTGGCCGCTAGCTGAAATGGTATGCTGAGCAGTCTAAACCGCTATCTGTGCTCTTTGTAAGCGCCCAGCCAATCTAATGAAATACTTGACCCTGTATTAGTATTGGGAGAAATGCCTCCGATGCTGCAGTCGAGAGAGCCTGCCAAATTATAGCTGAGGTGCCAGAGTTGTCAGCTGTAGCATGGCACGCAAGGCCTGAGGCTTCCAGGCGCAGGCAGGAAAGTCAGCTCTTGGCGGAATAGTACCATGAAGGCCTACGGAGCGCTATGCTCCGCAGCATAGCATGTCACTCGAGCACAAAGCTCCTACGACATAAGCTCCTCCAATGCTGGCTGCCTGAAAATGTTGGTGATATTTGCAAATGGAGCATGGAGCTCCTGTGGCCAAGCGTCTCTCGAGCGCTAGGCTCCTGCGACCTGCAGCTTGGGCTGGAAGTGGGAGGCAAGGTAGGCTTGAAGCGCGCCATGCTGAAGCAGACCGTAAAGCCCCTAACAGCCCTCGAAGAACAACTGCCACAGATTCAAGTTAGCTCCTGGCTTATATCAGTCCTTAGGGCAACTAGCTGAGGTAATGGAGCACGAAAGCTCCTCTGGCTACTACTGCGTTGCCTCAAGGCCCTGTTACAAGCTGCCTGCCTGAGTGCGATGATGACATCGGAGCACAAAAGCTCCAGTGGAAGACTGAGGAAGCCCCCTTAACAGTCCCAATGCCACTTAAATGAGCTGTGGCAGCAGCGGCTGCCGCGGCTAGAGCCAAAGCTCTGTGCCGCAATCAACTCAGCGACTCTACCTGGTGGTTCAGGAGTCAGCTGGGGAAAACTCACAAAAGTTAGAGTTCTTCAAAATCTAATTTGCTGGAATTAGCAATCCAGAACGGGAGAAAATCTTGACACATTCGTCCAGTCTGAGGACTGAGTCAAAGCTGGGAGCCCTAGCAACAGAGGCATTTCAGCTTTGACAAACTCAGTCCTACATGCTGAACAGATGAGGTCAACCCATTCCTGGATGCTAGCTCCATCCATTATGGAAAAGAACACTTTTACTGTGATCAGACTAGTCACAAATCATATACATTTTAAGGGAGAGAGAGATTTTCTGATGAAGAAACTGAATGACTGTTATCACCTTACAAAATTATTAGTAATGTGTGAATTCTTCAAATAAGACAATTCATAATACATGAGAAGTTTGTTCAATGCACTACTTTGAGATGGTTAGAGCAACCATGTCTTTTGCAAGACTACTCCTCCTTGCCGAAACCTGCTTAGCATTCTGAGGTAAGTCTAGATTGGATAAGTACTATCACTTACTGAGAAGACTTCATGAAATATTATAATTACCTCAAGTCTTAGAGAATTATCTCCAGTTAAGATTCCAAACTGGTGTTTTTGGCTGGTTTCAAAACTAGTCCAGGAATTCCTTATTATTTCTTAGAACTTTTCTGTACTTACTCTCATTAGGGAATAGCCTAATTGGTATAAACACCATGTGCACAATTATTAGGCAAGTGATTATTTTTATCATATCATTATTTTTATGCATATTTTCCACCTCCAAGCTGTATAAACTTGAATGCTTAGTGGATATAAGCAAATCAGGTGATGTGTATTTGAGTAATGAAGGAGGGTGTGGCCTAAGGATATCAATACCCTATAATAAGGTGTGCATAATTATTAGGCAGCTTCTTTTCCTCATGCAAAATAGG